>WTSP01009769.1:0-117022 GCA_025331215.1 Actenoides lindsayi
AAAGAAAGTTACTTTTTTTTTTTCCCTTTTTTTTTTTTTTCCTTTTTTTTTTCCCTTTTTTTTCTTTTTTTTTTTCTTCTTTTTTTGGGGAGGGAGGTGGTGTGGATACTCCTAACTGCAGTAAGCACTAATTGAAAACTAATGACAGGCAAAAGACTGTGACACTGAAAAGATAAAAATAAAACAAAGTAACTTGGATTCTGAAGCCATGATCTTATGTGCAATGGTAGGAACTAATTTTTTTTGTTAAATATCCAGAGTGACTGAGAGAAGGCTCATAGTAATAATTATTGAAATCAAATTCCATTGTATTCTAACCACTGCACTCATTATGCTCTTACAGATGAAATCCCAGCCACTGAAATTAAGGGAAAAAGACAAACACTAAATGCCTTGAAAGGGGCAAAATTATTCCCTGGGAGTTACTTGGTCTCTAACACCATTTTGTTCTCTGATCCAGGATCTGGATCAAGTTATTACCTATAATGTCTAAATAATGCTATTAAAATCTGGAGATTTCTAACAGCACTAGTTGTTCTTAGTAATTAACAGTGTGGCCTTGAGCATTTTTCCATGAATGGTAGAAAACTGATATTTTTCATGCAGGTATTGATCAGACAGAATTTGCATCGTACTTGTAGGAGGCTCTGGAAGAATAGTGTCTACAAGGCAAAGCTTGATGCAATATCCTGTTTGTTGAGGTTATACTTGGCTTATTTTTTATTTTACCTTACAAAAAAATTATTCCTGCTGTCACAAGGACAGTTCCTTTGCACTGCCATCTTGCAATATATTCAGCATTACTTGCAGTCACCAAAAGGACTTTCTCTGTCTGTTGTACCTGAAAAAAAAAAATTAAAAAAAAAATAAAAAGGGTTTTTCAGAGCTGAAGTTTAAGCATGGCTTGGGAACCTGTTTGAAATATTTACATTTGATTCACTTCCCTCACTAACTACAGGTCTTGTTCTGTCTTCTGTCAGTAAGACTTTTAAGCGTCACAACAGAGCTTCAGCATTGTAGCCAAAGAACTGGAGATAGATGACATATAGGAAAACAAAATAAAAATTATATATGCTAGGAGACAACAGGTTTGCCTTGGAGATATTCTCAATTAAATCTGAAGAGCAAAGTAAATGTGGAGGACCAGCAGTATACAGAAGTAATGAATAGCTAATTACACATAGTTGCCATAAAACAACGTTTAAGCTTTTCTGGCTGAAATAGGATCATGTGGTTTAGTAAATGAAAATGCAGAATAATATCATTCATTTATATACCATCTTTAAAATTGCTGGCATGCACATGGCTTTGTATTGCTCAGTCTGTGCTTACATGTTTGCTCAAACTCAGCCACCTTGCAGATGGGCAGTAGATAACAGTTTCATAGCATACTGCAGAACAGTGGGAAAGGGGGAATTTTGCCAAAGACATTGACATAAACCTCTACAGAAAAATGCTGCAGAGCAAGCAAGAAATGCAGTTTTAAATACATATGGATGCATTCATACATGGACAGGCTATATGTAATCTATGTCATCCGTAGTAAGGTGGTGGGATGATAAGCTATGATTTTACTGATTCTAGGCATCTCAGACCGGATGCATCTTCCTTTGTGGTGAAGCAGAGGCTTTAGAGAAAACTACTTTTAGGGCAAAGAAGTTTTTTAAAGGTTATGAATATGTAGTCTGGAAGGCATAAGTTTATAGATGAAACTATTATAGCTGGATATGGAAGAATAACCTGCAGACAAAAATAGTGCTGACAGCCTGGTTTTTCAAACATATCCCATTGCCATCCAGTTCTTCAACATGTGGGGTTATAGCCAAGTGTCCAGTTTGACTGAAGTCACTGTATATTATCAGTATGGGAGTAGATGATGGAGTTTTCATTCATGGCTGTGAGCAGTTAATTAACTGGTAATTTGAATTTGCAGTGCATTCTCATGTATTTGTTTTGAACTTGCAGATCCTTAAAGTTCTTCACTTTTTCAGTTAGAAATAAAGATGATGGCTTTTGTTTATTTCGCTTTCCCTTTTACTTTGTCCCTTCCTTTTATCAGAAAAGAACAAGATAATAAAAGAAAGCGAAAAAGAAGAAACATCCACTGACTTTTTCATATTTTCAGTGATTCGACTGAAATGTAATAATCCAAGGATATTGTCCAAGTCTTTTAAAATAATTCCCTTTTATTGAATAAGGAATTTCAAATTATTTTTTTCTCAAGCCCTATCTATTGGTCTCTATATGACTCACTGTGAAGCTGGCTTCAGCACCACAGTGACTCTAGGAATGCCTGTAATTCCTTTCCCTGTGGTAGATCAAAGACTGAAACGTTGAGGCGAGATCTGCCGAATACGTTTTTGTTCCCTCTGATTTTGATGGGATGATAGTACATGGATTACAGAGTTAAGACACTGTCTTAATACATAGCTTGGCATTTTGCCGTGGAAAAGGCCACAGACCAAATCTGCTGAATATGTGTACTGGCTGGTAGTGGTGGTCGTGGGTGGTGGTATCATTCTGAGCAAGCAAAGCCTGAATATCTAATTCATTTTGTCTGATTCGCTCGATTTTCTGTTGAACCAACAATGACTCAGTAGCTTCAGTGTAACAATGATTATTGAGAGTTATTTCAGCGTGCACTTTGGCGTGCAAATCTGTATTCAGAGTAAATCAAACTTTATATGGATACTCTGTGAAACTGAGAAGTTGAATACAGTCCTGACTTCAGGTCACTGCCAAAACCTGCACCAGCTTCCTGAGAACTGGCATTGTGTTGTACATAACAATGATTTTAAGGAATTGCCACTAGCTCTTCCAGAAGGCATTTATTCAGATCAATTGCCCTTTTAAATATGGCATAGATACTTAAAAGACTTCACTGGAAAACATCACAACCACGTGTGAAAAAACTGACACACTTTTCTAACATTGGCAGAACAAATGAAGCCAGAGACACGTGTTTTCCTTGGCCTGCCATAAAAGCATCAGAAGGGAAGGATTGTATTCAAATTAGAGAGTGGCATGGGCAAGAACTTAATTTGGTCAACACAGGCAAGAGCATCTGGACTTTTTGAAGCTGACTAAGGAGTACTGCTTACTGCTTGGGGATAACCTGGCAACGTGGCAAAATTGTGTTACACAGAGGGAAGGTAAGAGGTAGTGTTGTGATGCACAGTCAGCTTCTGTGGTAACAGAGGTATGCCAGCACGTGTGCTGACACCACTTTCTGGGATGAGCAGTGATAGAAAGCAAGGCTTCAGATCTTTCATATGGATTGATGGACATCTTAATAACTTCAAGCAGGCCTTCTCCCTGGTTTCAAGTATTATTTGATGTAACGTTAGGAATGAGTTATGAACAGGGTGAATTTGGTCAGTTACTTCCATTCCCACTTTAAATATCAGCTCTTTTAAAAGAGCCTACTGTAATTATTTTATTTCGCAGAATATTCAGGTATTGACAATTACAATTTAGAGTCTAATTCCGCTATATCTAGATTATTCTAAAGACTGGAAGTCAGATTAAATCCAATGCCTTCTATACGTATTGCTGGAAATCCATTTCCAAGATAACAGAAACAAATCGTTTACTGTCTCTGTAAATGCTCACTCAATACAAGGTGACCATCAAGTGATTTTTAACCATTTGAATTTTTCCCTCTCTTTGTTCTCTTGCAGTGAATAAGACTGATTGGAAGGGTTCTTAGAAACGTTGAATTCCTTCCCGTTAGTTAAAAATAAGAAATGTCAGAAACACCTGTTCTGTCTCTTATTTTTGGAATACTTGCTGGAAATCTTAAAATGTATACTGCAAGTTCTCACACTTTCAAGCTGAGAGACAAAAGTGTTGACAAAAAATCTCTTCTCCAAAATGTCAGTCATTGGATTTGCAGAATTTTTTAAAGACGCAAAGAATTTGTGTTTAACAACAAGAAGAGAAACTTCTTTTATTTACCCAACTTTTGCTTCCTGGTTTTCATACTATCCTTTTTTCATGAGTTGCCTTGTCATTGTCATTTACTAAGGTGAATGAACTTTGAATTTTAAGTGAAAAAAAAGTAGGAAAGTAGAGCTTACTTAAAAAAAAAAAAAAAGCTTTTCATCCTCCTTGATTTTTTTACACAAGGCAAAGAAACAGTTTCACAATTACAGATTCATGTCATAAATCCAGCTGTAGCAACACGTTCTTCTGTCCTTCCCCTGATTATCCTGCAACCCCAGCAGCTGATTTGGATACCAACCAGTTTTGCCCCCGTCGTGTGATCTTGCAGAAGTTTATTCAGATTGTGTGTGTCATGCTCATTGTTTTCCTGTTATGGTTTATGGTTTTCTACAGCACATTCCCGGTGTTTTGTTTTTTAAATAGAGTGATTCATCCGTGGCTGTCACCCCAGTTTACCAAGAATGACATTTTATCTTTAGAGAAAACAAGGCTCCGAGAAGTTGCGTGGCGTGGAGGTCAAAGGCAGCACGAGATTTCAGGTCTTTTAATTTGCATACACCGCCTGCTCTGTCGTGCTATTTAAATACTATGTGCTATCTTTACAATAACAGCAAAAATCCAGGGGAGAGAGGAAGATTCAGGCAAGAGTCATCTAACCCAGAACCACATGCCTCTGTGTGTGTGTCTCTGTAGTACGCTATAGAGTTCAGCAATTAGGAAAAGAGATGCACCCTCCCTTAGCCTGTAATAGTTTGCGAATGATTCCGTGAAGATACAAAACTCAGGGAGAGAGGATGGGGTTAGGTCAGTTTAGGATGGATGTGGTGGTGTCAGCATGCGTAGAATTCTAATAAAAAACTGCAGAGTGATGACACTAGTTGTGAGTACTTGTAACACAGGCAGGAACTGAGCAGAGTGGGTTTTTTCTCACACCAGATTGGTAGTGCACCTCAGGTAGAAGTGACCACGGCCTCTGTGGTACCACATTGCGTGGTGATTTAAGGTACAATCAAGAGTCCTGCAGAAGTTGCCTTCAGATCACCAGTTGCTACTCACTTCTGGCTGGTACTGGAACTAGAGGCATTTTTCAACTGCCTAAAAAGCAATTAATTACTGAGTCTGAATATTATTTAGTTTTGTATTATATTAGAAGGAAGACTGCCTAACTCAATATCCTTATGGATGTTCTCTGTGTACATCAGTACAGCATCTACCAACTTCTCCAAAGTAAATCCTTGTAGAAGCTGAGGTAATCTACAGCTGGACTGTGCAAAAGACACTGGGAACTAAGTTGGAAATTATGTTTACATGCTGGCAATACTGGAATGATTTCTTTGTGTGTTAAATTTATTTACACCTCCAACCTAAAGTACAGTTTTGCCCTTTGGGGTCTTTTGAGAGCACTGCTCACTAAAAATTATGAGGTAGCTTAGAAATGGGATTTATGGTCCACATTCACTTGGTTCTCTAATACATTTTTTTCAGACCTATTCAGTTTATGCAGGCTCTGTGTACTGTGCCTTTCTATTCCCTGGCAGACAGACACAGAGAAATACTGTAATTTTAAGAGACTGTTTGAGGTGTCCTACATTTTTATGAGAGGCTTCTGTTTGTTTATATTATGTATGAAATGAATAATAGTCACCGTAACGTGCTGCATATGGTCTTAATTCTGCGTTCTCTACTCAGTCAAAATTTCCCATAGAGGACATTCTTGACTTTTTGAGACTTGCAAGTGTAAGTCCCATGGATCTTAACAAATAAGAATATACCTCAAGTGAGAACAGCCAGAACTTCACTAAATCATTAGTCAACGCTTTGCAGAATGCAGAAAAACATCTCTTCCACTCAAAGCCTAATTATTGTATTGCAGAATTTTGATGCACTAATAAGGATGTATTGAACTTTTGCAAGCCCATTGCCAGTAAGCAATTTATTATTCAATAAATCCTCCACCCATGATCAGTTAGCTAATGGAAAGTGCTCCCGACTTGAAGTAACAGCGTGTTCTTTCTCTATTAGCACAATGTTTGCATTAAAAGATCAATCAGAATATTTATAAGCACAATATCTACAGAAGAATATTCCACTTGACTCTGTATTGTTGGAAAATTACATATTTTACATCAGGCTTCAAAACAGTCCCCTGGGCTTAGGCTGTGGGCTAGTTTTATCTTCAGGCCAAGAATTTTCTTCGCCTTCTTTTTTTCCCCCCCTGCATCTATTGTTAATGTATATTGAACTTCTTCCTCAACAATGAAAATCAGAAGTTTTCCCTTTATGTATTCATAGAGTCATAGAATGCCCTGGGTTGGAAGGGACCTCCAAAGGTCATCTAGTCCAATACCCTGCAGTTAGCAGGGAGGTTCAGAACTAGATGAGGTTGCTTAAAGCTTCATCAAGCCCGACCTTGAACGTCTCCAGGGATGGGGCCTTCACCACCTCCCTGAGCAATCTGCTCCTGTGTTCCCCCACCCTCAGAGTGAAGAACTTCTTCCTAATGTCCAGTCCAAATCTACCCTTCTCTAGTTTGAAACCATTCCCTCCAGAGATGCGCTGCTTTGCACAGTATCTCTCTATAGTTTTTTTTAAGCTGCTTCTCCGCCAGCTACTTGAGCTGCGGGGACGAATCTCACGTGGTTTTTCTGCAAGCGTATTGCCAGCTCAGAGCTGGAGTCTGGGGCTGCTCTATAGAGATGGGTTTGACTCCTTTGTAAAACAAATGCACAAGGGTACCATGACATTGATAAAATCAAGGCATTGTACCCAGAGCATTAGCATTCAGTCTCTATAGACGGATGGGTAGATAGATTTGGATTTTTTTTTTTTCCCCACTAAATTTGAGCTCACCATTTCATTAACAGAAATACCATGCAGCTCTGATTAATTAAATGTTAAATCTTGTATTTCATTAGTCCTCACTTGCATTGGCCACCTTAGCCCACATAAAATTGAGAGCGCAAATGAAAAGACGTATTTGTCGTCCAGTTCTTTTAGTAGACATTGCTACTTCTTGCATGAGTCTACTTACTGAATCGTGTCTCATTTTGCAGCAGGTAGCCCAGAAACAAACTGGAGTCTAGAATCGTGTTCGACTGTTAGTAGATAGTTTACATCTTAGCCTACAGGTAAGATTGCTTTTGTATGAGAAGTGTTGGAACTGCACTTGCCACGAAATTACTGTAGATGTTATGTCTTGTAAAGATGACTGTGTGTGCCTGTGCTGCCTTTTGAAAGTTGCCCTGAGTCAGCACACAGTATTGACAAAGTATTTGTTGATCCCTATAAATGGTGATCTTTTCGACAAGGTCCCGGATATTTCCTGAGGTCCTAGGTACTTCCTATGTATCCCCTCCAGAGTCTGCAAGACTTAGAACGTGGACTGCCTGGGGCAATCCGATGTCTCCAGCATTTCTGTAAGTAAGCTGCCCTCTGCCTCTGGGTGGATTTTGGAGAGCCAGCCTCCTTCCTACTGCTGAGACAGAACTGCAGACTCTAACTTCTGACTGAGACTGTAGTTCCACTGCCATGGAAGTATGGTGACTAGGGGTGACTGGGGACAGATTCGGACAGGGAGATCCTTTGATACCAGTATGGGAAATTCCTCCAGACAGGAGAGATGTGTTCCCAGGTTGCCAAACACAAAGAGCAATGCGTGTTATTTACTTACTATTGATAATTTTAGAAGCTTAATATAACAGGTTTCTAACATTTTGAGCTCTCCCCTATTTGTGAATATTCATTCTTAAGAGATCTCTTCATTCTAAATAAATTGTCAGGAATAGGACAGGGTAGAAAAGAAGCACAATACTGACAGTTTAGTCCGTGGCTTCATCATGACTAAACAAAAAAAGACCTAGATGTTCAAGACCTGATGTATTGCCAAATTGTCCTGGTTTCAGCAGGTACAGAGTTCATTTTCTTCCCAGTAGCTGGTACAGTGCTGTGATGTCAATTTAGTGTGAGAATAATGTTGATAACACACTGATGCTCCAGTTGCTGCTAGGTAGCGCTTTTCCTAAATGAAGGATGTTTCCATTTCCTGTGCTCTGCCAGCAAGCACAAGAATCTGGGAAGGAGCACAGGCAGGACAGCTGACCCAAACTAGCCAGAGGGATGTTCCATACTGTAGAATGGGATGCTCAGTATATAAACTGGAGGGAGCTGGACAGATCGGGGGGATGAATTGCTGCCCCAGTCCGTGGGTGGTGAGCAATTGCATTGTGTATCATTTGTCTTTCCTTAGGCTTTATTTCTCTTTTTGTTGTATTACTTTTCATTATTGTTATGATTATTATTATTATAGTTTATTATTATTTTTATTAATCTGGTTTAGTTATTAAACTGTTCTTATCTCAACCCACAAGTTTTACTCTTTTTTCCAGCTGCCCTCCCCATCCCCCAGGCAGAAGAGAGGAGTGAGCGAATGGCTGCATAGTGCTCAGTTGCTGCCTGGGGTCAAACCACAGCACAGATCTAGAGGAAGCATGGGAGTATCCTGGGTTCAGTTTGGGGTTAATTATGACAAACAGCTGCTGGCCCAGGCCCTTGGGAGGGGCTACAGCCAGGATAAACAACTGAACCAGGCAGGGGGGTATTCAGTGCCATACTGAGTCATGCTCCTACATAATGGGAGGGCTGGGCCAGGGTGTCTGTTTTCAACTTGCTTCAGTGTGGTTGGAGCAGGGGAAGTTGGCATCTTGGGCACAAGTAGAGTCTTCCTGTCTTCTACTAATCCCCATTGCATTAGTGCTATTATTAATACTGCTGTTTTCTTCTCTCTCTGTGTTATCCTGTGACCTCACTTTTTAATTCCTCCTGATTTGCCTTCCTATCCCCCAGGAGGGGGTGTGGAGCGGGGAAACAGTGGGTGAGATGCTGCATGGTGCTTAGCTACCAGCATAGGTTAAAACAAGATAGGGAACTAGTTTTATGTGGCTTCTCAAGAAACCTGAGGACTCATCCTCTTGAAAGTTTAGAGAGATACTAGACCTTGTATAGAATATCACTTGGTTTCCATATACCCTACCAGGCACTTGCTTTTAGGATGCCATTTATCTGTTAGGCAGCACTGAGAGACTTAAGGGTTCAAGTACACCTTGGAAGGAAGAGTTACTCATGTCTGGATAATAATAATCATTTATTTCATTAGGGTGCACCAGGAATCCCCTGTCTATCATTTCATTTGCTAGACTTTTCAATATGTTATTAATAGCAGTGCTGGTAACAATGTGTCCAGATTACCTTAGAGGTAGGGATGAGGAAAAAAAGATGAAAGCATGTGAGAGGAGGTAAAACTTTGTTCTCACTGTGTTGCAACTCGCTGTCTCACTTGGCTTCAAATGAGGTCCCTGGCTTTGCACTTCTCTCAAGTCTTGTTCAGCTGAGATGTGAAATCTTCCCCGTCTTGAGTTAAAGAGCATTCATCAATGCACATTTGTTTGAAATTGAGTTTCCTCACTGCATGCATCGGAAATAAAAAGTTGGCACATTTCAGTGGCAGGAAATTGTGCGTGCATTGTTGTGCATCTGTAGGGTCCTAAATCACCTTCAGAGGCCAGGTACATGTGAAAATCGTCATCACTGAGATACAGTTCTCTCATGGAGTGATCATTGCAGTGAGGTCTTGGTCTGCACATCTATAAAAGCCGCTTCTTTCTGGACATGACACTTGATGCCAACTGCAGGAGAGAGTACAATTTGCCTTAGTTGGCTGCTAGGTAAATTTGTCCTTTCTGTGAGAACTTCCAAACCCACCTTGTGACTCTCTAAAACTGCACGGGTGGTTTTCCTACCACGTGTTTCTCACTTCTAACTTAATCCTTTCGTGCTCTGTATTAGACCACCAGGATAGTGTTTCCCTGCTGCCCAACAGTCTGTATTCCTGTGAGGATATTGATTCACTCCAGCTTCATGAGTAAGTGCAGTGACCTTACCAGTGTCTTATCCAGTGTCTTTGGTCAGTCAGGGATTCCCTTTACAAGATATGTGAAGCCATCTACCAAGATGTTGTCAGAGGAAAAGGTGAGATCTGTAATACTGTAAGAGACCTCTGCTTGGAAGCCATACCCTTTTTCATTCCCAGACTTAAATGGAGAGAAAGAGTTAAGAGTGCAGTCACCCAGATGGGATACAACTGCCCTGCACCTGTAACGACTGCACTGCCCTCCACTGTGTTGCTTTCTAGGGTACCTCTCCTGAATATATTGTGAGCATTATTTCTCTTCACTGGGGGATATAAATTGCAAGCCTCCAGCTAACTGTGATCAGCCGGATTGTTTTTCTGTGCCAGTAAGCTTCCCATTCGGGATTATCCCAGTGTAAATATGATGTGTCCCCTGATCAGAATAATGAAGACTTTGAAACTTCATTTATCTATCAAATGTTAATGGAAACCCTACAACAGCTAGGCACTGTGGGCCTCCAGTTCTTAGGAACTGATAGAGATCTTTCATCATTTACATTTTAAAGTACTCTCTCGGAGACATTATACTGCATCAAAAGGCTTGCAATTAAGACATCATTTCAGTAGAGTAATTATGTACAAAATCTTTGACTTTTTTTTTAAATTTTATTTTTTAAAATCAAATTAGAAAATGAAGCCTTTTTTTTTTCCTCTAAACAAAACTGAAGGGTAACAATTTATGGATAGCCTTGCAGATATCAAACTGCTGGTCATGGTGGTAAAGTGCTGGGAAGAGCATGCAATTCCTATTGAACGTAGATTATGGGCTTGTAAAAACGTTGCAGTGCAGGCAAACAGTCTGCTAGCTGAAAATATTAACCTTGCCACTCTGTTTCCTGGGCTGGACATACACTATCCATGCATTGCCTACTGTGGCTTGCACCTCTTCATCACCAGATGAGGATTAGGTTTTCATTTCTTCAGTATAGCCCAGGATCAAGGTTACAGGTGCCCTCAACCCTTGAAAATGTATTCAATACCTAAGGCAAAATAAACTTTTGAGATGAAATGTGAATGAGTGAGCTTAGTTCTCCCCTCAGACCAGGGGAATAGGTTTCAGTGGCTGTAATGGAAGCTGAATGAGGCCCTTTGTTTGACTGCTTAAATGAAAGTGTCCTTCACACAGTCCCATGCTCAGAATGATGAACTTGCTTTGGACTCCAGGAGCACAAACCGCAAGGTGCTGACCTCTTCCAAAAAGCAGACCTGTGGGATCTGACACGGTTCTTCCCCTTCTTAACATAGAGATACCCAGGCCACAGAAAGGGGATTATGCCTGGCACTAATTAGTTCCCTTGCTAGCCTTCTTGCTAGGACCTGTGAGCATCCTGTGTGCTATGGGGGGCCTGAATTCTCCACTGTGCTCAGACATGGGAGCCCCATTCTGCTTTGCTTTGGTATTACCTGGTTTTCTGGTATCTGGCCCAAGTGTTTGTATCTGTGCTAGCAAATGGCTAGAAAAAGTATTAGTAAAAAATAATTGATCATTACTATGCATAGCTACAAGGTCCATTGTTCGGTAAATGATGCCAAAGGGCAAAACACATGATTGAAACTGATCCAGTTCTTGCTGGCTTTGGACTGGTCACAGGGATAGAGCAATCTGTTGGTGTCACTGCCCTAGGAGTGTCCAGCTTGGACAGGAAGAGGATGTTGCACTGAACACTGATCCAAAACCCAAACAGCTTTCAGAATCCGAATGGCTTTCCTACCAGCTTTGTTCATGATTGTTACATTCGTAAGCAATCAAAACAAGAAAATTAAGTGAACGGATTAGAGCAAGTGAGTGGAATATAATGCTGGAAAGATTGAATTATTTGAAAGCAAGTAGAAGATGAACTATGAAGGGTTTATTTTCCTTTCTGAATCAAACTTCAAAGTATTTTCTGTGCCGCTAAATTAGACAAGCGGATTTATGTTTTGTTTCTTCTGTTTTTTTTATGAGCGGCACAGCTACATGGGCATTGAACCACTTTGGAGGCAGACAGAAAAAAAAATGTACTCAATGACAAAAGCCTTTATTCTTGCCAACTTGCAGAAAAATTAGCCAGAAAGAAAATAGTTCTTAGAATGTAATGAAGAACAGTTGCAGTGCTATTTAACCAGTAGGGTGTGCGTTAACCCAAACAGGGTAAACATTTTAACAGAAAGTATCAGCTTTTTGTTATCTTTTGACACATTTTTTTTTTTCATTTTGATACACTGAGTTGTTCCATGAATTCTCAGTAGTGCAGTACCCAACAGTACCTTTCAATTAAAACAGATGGCCATACTACTGTAGGTTTCTCTGCAGCGTAGCTTAGAGTTGCTGACTATTTTTGTAACACGGCATTTGTTTCGTGTTGCAAAAAAGAAAGCAAATGTCTTTCTAATGTGATGTCCCTATGTGGGCCATTGAGACTAATCAAATCATATTAAAATCAAATTTCTCGTTCTCTTTTTTTCCTTTCCCTTTCCCTGTGCAGCAGTTAGCCATCACGTGATGCTCATACATGGCACTGAGAATTTTATCTTGGAAAAAAATCACTGTGACGTTTTGAGGATTATCTTTATTTTCCTCAGTGGGCTGGTCTTTCATTCTCTCTAACAATAAAATAGCACATTTATATGCACACAGCCTGCCTTGTGTTTATAGTTATTTTTCTACGGTTTGTTTGTTGGGTTTTTTCTTCCCTCTGAATGTCAATAGCCTTTAGTGTCACATTGGTAAAACACAAATCAGGTCCAAATGTCCCCTTAAAAAAAAAAAAAAGACTGGCTAGCTGAAGGAAAGAGGATTTTAAGAGCTGAAGACTAATAGGTGTTGGCACTGTTAGTGGGTCAGTGTGTTTGGCAGAGACTGGGAGAAATTTCAGTCAGTGTGAATTTCCTGTGTCCCGTCAGCTTAGTTTTTCTTGTACTTCTATTTTGCTTTTTGAGGAGTGATTTTTGATTTCACGTTGATCTGTGGCAGCAGCAAAGTGGAACGTGTTCAAGCAAACACTGCTCCTTGAGAAGTCGGTGGAGAGCAAAGCACAACCCATTTGTCAGTGCTTGCTCGAGCATTTGCCAACAGATTGTGTCCTCCTCAAGGTGGGGGGGCTTTTCCTCTGTTTTGGAGGGTAGCATCACAGACTGCTCTATGTGATTGGTCCAGCTGTAGGTTTTAATACTTAAAATGACAAATCTAGTGAAGTCACAAGTGTATCAAGCTCTGATGAATCTTGCTTCAGCAGTATAAAAGGTTATAGCATCCCGCGGACTGTGCGATCCATCCTCCCATGGACAAGGGCCCTGCAGCAGAAATAACAGAGGGGAGCATGTTTCAGCTTCTCAGCCACTGCAAATCACAGTTCAAACTATCTACTTCAGCTGCCATTGCATTAATATACCAGGCTGTCAGCTGGAGCCTCCGAAGAACAGGTAGCTTTGCTACAGGAAGATTAACATCCAGAAGTGGGAAAAGAGAGGGTTCAACCAGCTGACAGTTGTATCTTAAATCACTGTTGTTCATCTCTTCCTGTGACATTGGTAAAAGGCCAGGACTAGAATAATGATGCTGAAATTTAGTTGAATAATTGATGTCCTGTTTCCTTTTTTAATGTCCCTTTTTTTTTTCTTTTTCCCTTCTTTCCCCCACCCCCATTTGTAGCTTTTTGCTGTTTCTGCCCAGGAAAGGCTGACTAGCAGGTTTGGGGCTATCGTGACTTCTGTTTGTTTGGAAAGCAAATTGAATCCCACAAGAATCTTCTGTATTTTCTTCATGACTAGCTAGAGGAGCACCATCATCTTTATAGCTGTAGAATACGCTCACCAGGAATAACTGAAAAGACTGTAATATCTATCCAGAACAATACTTCCCAGAAGTTTGAAAGCTGTTTAATAATGCAACTTGAACAGACCTTTTCCAATAGGCAATTCGTGTGTCCGTCATGCTTAAAGACAGGGGAATTTAAAGGATAAAGCTGAATAAGGTGGCAATTGACATTTCTTTTCTCCGCTGTCTACCAGTCCAAGCATTATATCCAGCATACATGGACTACTCAGCAGCTTCTGTTTTTTTACAAAACAACAGATGTTAATGATCCAATATGGCTTTACTTAAATATTTCCTTAAATTTCTATCTTACCTGTGTGTTATTACTAAATAAATGTATGAGGATTTGAAGATCAGTTCTGGAAGTCTTGCATTAGCCTTCAGATTCACCAAATAATAGCCTGCTTGAGCAAAATGATATTGCAATGATGTTTTCACTGACAAATTCACCAAAGACAGAGTTTTGTGAGGATTTTTTTGGGTTTTTTTTTTACCAGTATGCTGATCTTTGTTCATGCGTATTGACATCATGACAAAGTTTGTGAAATGGTGCTTCTGAAACACTGCCAAGCTTTGTGACTGCAAAGCTTCAGGGGTGTATTTTCTGCCTTGAGTGAACTCAGAAACCTCAATGGAAAACTCAGTGGATCCTCACATGTAATCATGGAAAGATTCCTTCACAGAAATATGTTCAGATGGGATTTTTCTGGGAGCCTAAAGGAATTAAGTGCCTTGTTTATATATCTGTGTAAAATTGCATTGTCAGTCAGCACTTTCATCCCACAGCTGTTAGGGAAGATAGCAAAGCTCCCCTTTGATGCATAGATGCCCTGTAACTTAAATCACAGTTTGGGGGAACACACATGTCAGTCAGGCACAGCTGATCAAATTACTGAGCAGACTGGCTCCGTATGCATATTGCCTTTTTTAAAGTTGTTATTAGGCAAACAAAAACTATGGCATCTCCTTTATAATCTCATTTGCAGGCTGAGAGCAAAAGGTGAAGGCTGTAAGAGAGAACTTGGAGCTCAGCAGCTCTCGGATTTGGCACAGGATGCTTTTCACTCTGATAGTATTTTTAACAGAATACAAGTCGGTGTGTGTGTGTGCTGGATTAATAAGGCAGCCCTGCACAGCCCTGCCAAAACAATCTCTTCTATGTGATTCTCTTGTTTCAGTCCCTTCTCTGTTTGTTCTGATGTTGCCAAGACAGAAATGCTGACAATGATGGGAAAATGTAGGAAAGGGGAGGTGGAGAAGGAGATCTGGGGTTACAAAAGAAACCCCACAACAAACAGTGATCTCCAGAAGCTGATCTAGTACAGTAAGATATTTAGTCCTGAATTTATTTAAGCCACCTTACAAATCTCTGTTTAAAGTGTCCAGTTCCCATTTACTTGAATGGGGAATGATGTTTTGCTGGTGTTCCATCTCTTTGCTGTCCTGGTTCTCAGTTCTTCTCCCACTACTTATTTCCTTACTGATTGTCTGAAGATCTTGCAAGCTAGTAGGTATGGATGAGACCAGCACTGACAAGCACGTGTCACTGGCCTTTTCATTTCTGCTTCTGAGTGCATGTGGTTCAGCTGTCACTTTTTCTGGTGTTGATACTGCTGGCAGTGACGAAGGTACCAGGCTTACTCATTGAAAGCCTTTCCATTTAGGGAAGACTTGTTTGGTTTGGTTTTTTTTTAACATTGTAGTAACAATGCTGGTTTCTGCTAATTAAAAAAAAAAAAAAAAGGCAAACAATATTCTGCTAAGCTCTACAACATGTCTATTTTTCACCTTTGGGCAGCTCTGGATGTTGGGGCCCCTACACACCGGTGAAATTACCTTTACACACACAGCTTCTCCAGTGAAATGGGTCTTGTTGCACAACTACAGCTCAATATATGAGTTACAGACTCCAGTCCATTCTGTAAATATTTAGAAGGATTCTCTGACTGCAGTATGCTAATTTTGGGTCTATCTCGCCCAACTTTCAGGGTCTAGTTTAAGCTGTTTAAGTTCTCTCCAAATTAGTATTTTTGTTTTGTGTTGATTGCAGGCACACAGTGCAGTATGATGCAATATGGATATATTTACAAGTAGGTGCTTATCTCATCTCGTGTCTATATATAGGCATTCATAGATTATGGGTGAATTTAAGAATAAAATTTTCTATATTTAATTATTGATCATATTTAACGTGCAGCTAACGATTTATTTTTGAAGGGGCTATTATAGCTTGGCATTTTTTTCATGCATCAGCAAACTGAAGCGGGTTAAATCTCTCCACTGAAATGAGATATGAGGATATAGGAAATAGTTAAATCACTTGTCTAATTTTAAGTGCAAAAGCAGTCTTGTCTTTTGTTTATGTCATTAAAAAAAAAAAAGAGTACTGAAGGATTTACCTGGCTTACAGCAATAAACATACATTTATTTCACAGAATCAGAGAATTATTGAGGTTGGAAGGAACCTCTTGGGATTATCCAATTCACTTCTCCTGCTCAAGCAGGCTCAGCTAGAGCAGGTTGCCCAGGACCCTGTCAAGTTGGGCTTTGAATATCTCCACAGATTGAGACCCCACGGTCTCTCCAGGCAATTGGTTACAGTGTTTTTAGCAATTCCCATTGTTATAAGTTGTTAAATAATGCAGTACAACATACGGTAGGAGTGAAGTTAAGATACAAGGGTTTTTTTTCAAACTTAATAAATAATGTCTTCAAATGCATGCAAGATCACTTGGTGGAAAGTAGACATAAAAAACCTGCACATCTGAACCTCACCTTGCTTCAAAAAAGGGATTATAAAGTATAATAGAAATAGAGATCATGGTTTTCTTGTGCATTGTCTGCATTTCCTGTGATTTCAGAGCTGGGGTTTTGCTCCAGGCTGATATACATAGTAGCTCTAGACATTCTTTTGAAGATAAAATGTGGGGTTTAGAATGAGAGAGGATTTTTTTTCACTCCTGTGAAGGTTTGGGTTCTTTTTGCTAGTATTTACATTGGTTTTTCACATATCCTATTCTTCCACCACGTGAATAAACAGTTTACATGAACATTTTTATTGAATATAAGAAGCTATTTGATGGCACTTTTACATATCCTTCAATTCCTATAGACGTTTGGATGTCTGGGAACGTTGTATGAATTTCTAACATTCCCTAGAGGTGGTAGGCCCATGAAGTCTATCCACAAATATTTTTCTATAATAGATACACACACTGTGTTATTCTTATAGCAAATAAGAAAATGTAATTTAATTTAAAATAATTTGTCAATTTTAGATTCTTCCTTCTGTTGTGCGTGAAGACGTCAAGGTAGAAACTGATAACAACAATATACTTAGAATTTTGCAGGGTACCAGGTGTCTTTTGTAAGACGTGTAAAGTAAACCCATACATACTGAAGAGAAAAACCCAAAGAATAAAGTATGCATTTTGGCAGTAAATATTATAAACACAGATGTTAAAATCTTTGCTAAAATAAAATATTTTATGGTGGTGCTATGTCTATAAAACTGGATTGCAACAGGGAAATGTTCTTCTCTCTAACAGGGACAAAGGTGAACAAGTATATGTCTCAAAAGGCAGGCATTTTTTTTTTTTTCCAGACTAGTTCTTCCAGGTTTACACGGGTGATCCAAGATGATGTGGACAGCCCGAGGGTAACGTGGGAGGGAATCGATGGCTGGACACAAGCCGTTGGGCTGGTAGTCTCAGATCCAAGGGCACCCGTGCGCCTCTGCACTAGCCTGCAAGTGTACAAACTGGGAATTTGCAGTGGAAGCGGGGAAAAACCAGCCCTGCATGCAGCTCAACAGGGCTAGTTGGGGGCTTGATCTGACAATTTGGGCAGAATGAAGTGTTAGAGAGAAACTACCCAGGCTGTGGCTTCTGCTTGGCAGCAGAAATGCCGGCTGCAGGCTGTGGAAGAAGACTGGGAATCTGTGCACGTGAGCCCGAAAAGAAAGAAGGAGGAGGACTTCTTGGGCACAGGGCTTGGTGTAACAAAACCTGGTCAGGAGAACACCCTCCTTAATTTCCTGCTTTTCTTTCTGTTGCATTCGGGACTTGTTGCCTTTTAAATCCTGTTGTGTGTGTAACCAAAATTCTTGAAATCTCTTTCTCACTTTAGTGGAAACAAATCTGTTTCTTCCTTTTCTCATAAAAACAAACAGACATTATAAAGGCCCTGGTTTTGGTACCGTTCAGGCCAATAAACCAATGAAGGCAATAATAATAATAATTCTGTTGCCGCTGCGCATCTGAGAAAATCCCTTCTGTGGTCAGATCTGAATAGCCTACT
Organism: Actenoides lindsayi; assembly: GCA_025331215.1. NCBI lineage: Eukaryota > Metazoa > Chordata > Aves > Coraciiformes > Alcedinidae > Actenoides > Actenoides lindsayi. The sequence continues at coordinate 18,006 of WTSP01009769.1, forward strand.
TTGAAGGACATGAGAGTTTTATTGAGTTAAATGAAAGTAGCCATTTCTCCGAGGAGTTAGTCTCTGAAATAAGGAACAGTAAAGTCTCTTTAATAGCTAACACCCACGGCCTGCATTTCGAAAACTTTGACTGAAAAAAGTTCTTTTATAAACAATCTCACTGAATTTAGATGAGAAGTATGCTGCTCAACGAGTGTAAGTCAGCTAGCCTCTGGTTAAAAGGAGTAAACTTAGAGGAGCCAGTATTTATTAGTTTAGAACTCTGAGTGACTTCAAGTTATTTTTTCAATCTTGCTGAATAATTAGAGTATGGCTCTGTACTGGGTGTTGTGCTCCACTTTGAAAGGCATACTCAGATAATAACAGAGTGCATCAGAGGAATCTATCTGGAGTTCTGTGGTTGTTCAATAGCAACTTGTAGCTCTGCAGATTGGAGTTGCTCAGGCTTTTTCCCCCCTGTGGACCTCGACATGAGATGGTGTGATAAGGTAAGATGGCAAAAGACCGCTTTTAAATCCCGCTAGGGCAACTGGTGGTAACTGGCTTATTTAGGCATTGTGGCTGCTTGGGCCAATGCAAGCAGGTTTGGCATTTTCTTGTTCAGAAACAGGAGGCAGAAAAGAGAAACGCTCACTAACGGGTGTGCTGATCCAGTAGGGTTGTGCTGAGGACAGTCTGAAAAGATGGAATGCGTTTGTATTGAGTAGAACTGGTGCCTTGAAAGGCTGGTACAGAACATTAATATTTTGAGGACAGTGCTTGTAAGTCAGGAGGACTTCTATCGTGTTCCCTTGGGGTATCCGAGGACACAGATTCACTAGTTTCGTTCCCATCAGACCATTGCAATTGGGAACCAAATAAATTCTTCTGTGTTTAAGGACAGTTCTGGGAATGCTTGATCGATATTTCCTTCCCCTTTTGCTTCTTTACATGGCTAAGTGATGTGGCATATAGCATGTGTTACTCGCAGACCATATTGTGCAGTGCTTATTACCTGAGATGTCCAGGACGTAGAAAACCACTGTTTGATCTACATGGGACTATCAACCAAGGGATGTGTTTTTCTTCAGAGTGAGATCTGACGTCTCAATTTATGAAACCACCATGTTGAATTACAAGGAGAAGAGACAGCCAATTTATGATTAAAAGCTAACCACAATTACTTTTTTTTTCTCCTGGAATGCAAACCACGTGGAAAAGACCATTCCCTCTCTTACAGGTGACAGTACAGCAAAAACATCACCTGTATTCTTGTCCATTCTTGGGTCCTTTAGGTACCCTTTAACCCTCAACCATGATATGCTACTGGCTATAATCCCTTTGGGTAGAAAGCAATAGGAACATCTATTGTTCAAAATCACAGGGAGTTGTGAAAATCTCTCTCTAGCTACCCTGGTGCTGAGTGGCACAGAACAAAGAGGATTCACTCCAACTTGCTCTTTTCAAAAGTACAGAGCATTTCAGCTTTCCAAAACCCACGGGGTTTAGTGAGGAAAAGGTCTTGCGAGTCAAGTGTGTCAGCTCCCAAATTCCTGCACAGTCAACACAGAGACAAGAACTTCTCCTATTGTCTTACCTTTGATGCTTTGCACACTGTGATAACACCTCCCCCCCTTTCTCCCAGAAGCATCTGATATGTTTCTGAGACTGCAGCCTTGTAAAGGGATAATAATCTCGAGGTGGCTACTAGTACAGCAGATCTGTCACGGGGCTACAGTTATTAGCTGAATATACCTTCCCTTGCATGCTCAGTGAAAGGTAACCATCCTTTTCTCCCTCTGAGATTGTTTGGTTGGGTAACATCTATTAATTCAGTCACGTTCTCATTCAACAAGTGAATTAGATTAGAATACTCTGTTCCTTTTAGTAACGGTCATTACTTTTTCCACCACGTGTCAAAAGAAAATGTAATCTTAAGACCCTGCACCTTATTGGATCGCCCTGAAAAAGAGACTCATAAAAGTTAGAAGTCTTCTCTATACATTTCCATCTGGAATATTGTTTATGGTGTTGGTATTTGTATTTACTTGACTGAAAGGATACTGCAGATAAATATATCTGCAAAATTTCTTCCAATTATTTTATACATGCTTCCAGCACATGATGCCCCATCTATATTTACAGATTAACTCCAGGCAGCAGAGGAGTACTCGCTTTCCCAGCTTCTCTTTTTCTTACCCCCATCCCCCCCCCCACCTTTGCTTCTTTGAAATCCATTCATGAACTTTTGGAGCTGTTTCCTCAGAACAGCTGAGATCCCCTGCTAGCAATTCCAAACAAGGTAAGCCTAAGAAGAAGTCTTCAGCCAGTTCATCTTTCAAAGTAAACTGCTGCAATAGTTCAGAGAATCTGACTTTTATGCTACTTGTGCTTCTCAAATAATTTACTCTTTGGGCGTGGGGGATGATCATACAGTGAAAACTGCCTTTGAAATGTCACAATTCCCAAGATTTTGAGAGGTAGAGTTACTCATGCAGAAGAATCATTCTGCCCCCCTAAATGGTAATTTAGGGATGTGAAATGATTTGTCTCTAAAATTAAGCCAGTGGCAAGGATATGGATTCAGTTGCTCATATAGTAAACTTGATCTGGCAAAGAGGCCACACTCTACGATGGACACTGCTCTTCGTGGTGACTTTCAAAACAAAATCTTCTGTTGGTTTAGCTACTTTATCAGACTAAGCAATTCTTGTGGCAGGAGCAGTTCTATGTTGAAATCCTTCACAGCAGACTTCTTTACTTATGTGACTTGGCTATTGATGCTCTCAGTACGATAGCTTGATACGTGGCATTTCTTATCAATTGCTATTTTCTGAGATTGTATTTCTGTCTAAAGTCCGTATCAATTTTGAAGGGAGCAGTTTAGTTATGCACCAGCAGATAAGCATTGAAAATCTTTGAAAGGCAGGTTCTTTGCTAAACTAGAATAATGCAGTGCTCTTCTCTAACTCTTCACATGCCACTTAAAACCTGTCTTCTGAAGTAGCCCAGCTGCAGTATCTTCTTTAGCTAGTGTGACTACAGGCATTTGTGCTTGCATTTTTCAGAAGGTGGTGTCATAGGCAGTTTTATTTTCTACAAAATTATAAAGCCAGACATGATTCTTATTGTTGTGGATCTGAAGTATTTCCCACAAATACATTTATCCTATAATATATATAAATATATTTACTGACAAAGTCCAGAGAAATATTGTCTTTCTCCTAAGTAGAATATTTTTGTTCAAGTGAGTATTCCAGACTTTCACCTATTTTTAGCATTATCATGTGAGAATTTCAAAACCAGAAAGATGAATTAAGCCTCTGTGTCTCTCCCGTTTTCGCTGAATTGATGTTTCCAGTGAATAGGCTCCTGAGTCTCCTCTAGGTCTTTGAAAGTCTTCCACATGAATCTTTTCATTCTTTGTGCATCCATTTCCCAGGCACTACTGCTTTTCAAGCCTCTATAGAAAAACTCGTGTGAACCTGGAGGAAATATGGGCTCTGTAGTCAACTCCTAATCGCCCTACTGGGCCCATCTCATTAAATGTAATGTCTTATTATCCATCTATATCTTGGCCTTCCGACATAAAATGTGACCTTGGGCTGTGAACCTGCTATGAACTGTACAAGATCCGATTTCACTACAGCTTGCACAAGAGACCTTCAAGGGGAAACGAAGGTATCTAAAGAAAGGGTTTTAATGATTGAGTAGGTGACATCAGTGACCCACAGGATCAAAGCAAATGACATGTACTATCTCACCATTGAGTGAAAAAAAAAAGCTGCATTTCATACCCGTTCTGACCATTAAAAGCTTGATGTCATTTTTCCCGAGCATCAGTGCACAAAGAACCTAAGCTTTATCTTTGTGCATCAAAGCACTTGGACTCATGCACAATTAACCCAATTGTCATTCTCGCCCTTCAGGATAAGTCAAGCCAGTGACTAAATGCCATAGTTGCTATGATCTTGGCAATCAGAAATCAGTGAAAATTATGAAGCATTTTTTAGTAGAAGAAATGGTTTATTCTCCAGATAAGCAGTACCCCCAAAAGCCTTTGTGGACATCAGCAGAAACCTTTTCTTCTTGGGTTTGACCATATAAAATTCTGACTCTTTATAGTTGTACACGTACCATCCTTTCATTAAATGGTGAAGATGTGTTTGGCTTTTGTAGATTTTAAATATATAAAATAGTGATTTGGGAAAAAGTCTGACAGTTTTCATTAAATACCAACTAATCCCTCCTGCAGGTGGCATACTAAAGATGATACTGTTTCTTTACACAAGTGACAGAACTAATAGAGCTATAAAAATGCCACCCTTGTAACTAAGATTTCTATTCAGGAACATAAATCTGAAATGCTACTCTATGAAAAATCATATGTTGATAATTTGGTAATCTGAGGTAACACAAGTATTAAGAACAGTATTTATTTTTATATATAAATGCATGCACACACATATGAACACAACAGCTGTCAAAATTAAAGCAAAATGAACCAGTCAAATATAAAATTGATGAGCAGACACAGGGTATTAGGGAAAACATCACAACCCCGACTCATTATGGTTAAAGAATAATGATTCAAGATATGACGTGAAAACCTGAAATGTTTTCTTTTCCTCTTGAATGGATTAGCCAAAACTTACTGTTAAACGACAAACATGCCACTCATTAAAAATAATGCTCCAGGAAGAAATATTTCCCTTGCCTTTCAGCATAGCCTGTAATAACATCTGAGGACAAAGGGATGGTAGGTGAAGACTTACAGCAGATGATTCATTAATTCCTCCTGTGGTACTTCCAAAGGTGGAGACTCATGGTCATACAGAAGCAAACTGTGTGGAACTGGACTAAAGTAATGGGATTTGGCCATGCATTTCCCAGGGAAATTCTTTCTCTATGGTGGCTAGGTCAGGCACTTGCAGAAATCCTCAACACTTTATTTAACACTGTTATCCTCATGGATGACACAGTAGAAGTGTTTTGGGTTTTTTTCTGTGCCTCTTCAATCTTTCTTCACTCATTTACCTGTAAGGGTAAAAACTGACTGTCAAAAGTCATGTATTGTAGAGAGAACTCTTAGTGAAAATGTGTCAGTGAAGGGGTGGTGGGAAGGGTCTGCTTGAAAGGTAAGTGAAGCATTCTCTACAGTGGATGCTTTCCAGCAGGCTTCTTGAACTCATCCAAGTAGGGAATGTTCCCAAAATAGTATATAGAGCTTAACAGATATAATTGGTCCAATTCAGAAGTGACATAAATGGGAGCAAACAGAGGGAGTAAGCAACACTCTCTTGTGTTCGTGCTAGAGAGTCTAAGGTGGTATCACTTGCGTAGCAAAGCAATTGGAGAACAGAGCTCGAACAGGAAAGCTGGCTTGTGAGCAGAAAAATACAGAACATAGTGCAGGAGTCTTACTGGTTTTGGAATACAGGCAGATGGGAAAGAAAATATGGACTATGTAGGCCAGAGGCTGAGCCTTGCAGTGTTTGGCTGTTCAGTGAGGATCTCCATAGGTTCTTCCAACTTTGTGTCAGCAGTGACCTTATTCAACGGTGCTGTCTTTTGGACCAAGTTTGGCTCTTTGACTACAACGTGAAGAAGCCTGGCACAAGGACATGAGAATGTGTCAACCTCTATGGAAAAGGTGTGCTGCCTTTATGGAGGTGCTTGTGGTGCCAGTCAGTGCTGCAGATAATTGCAACCTACTTGCTGAAATAGCCTTCCACTTCTACTAAGGAAGAAAGCCAGCTTTGCCCTACTGTTCTCTGGTGCTGTGATCTACAACTGTTTCCAAACTTATTCATGGACACCACAGGCCACAAGCTGTACCCCCTGTTAAGTTAGGAACTTATAAATTATCTAGAAGTAAAAAGAAAAACAAAATCAGAATAATTCTTCGAAGATAGAAAATATATTCACTCAATTATTAGTTTAATTAATGTTACACAACTAATTCTGTCTGGCAGATTGAAAAATAGAGTAGAAAGAATGAAAGCAAGTATTTCAGGTGAGCATGCAAGCTTTGGAAAGTATGTGCTCTGTAAATGGGAGACTTACCAAGAGGAAATAGGTAAATCATGGCTTCAGGGGAAGTTCTGCAGTTCTTTTTCCTCAGTGTATTGTTTACTTTCTCAGATAGTCTTCTGTATGCCAATGGAAACATTCCCATTAGTACATGTAAAGCGAATTATTCATATTGTGAGTCCTTAAAGGCTAAACTATTTCTTATAAAAGTGAAAGAACTGATTGAAGAAGTGTTATGCACAGAGCATTCATTACCATGCTTCAGAAATGCACGGAGGGATCTTTCATTTGGTGCAGTATTGCATCTGACAGCATAAATTAAACCTACCTACTAGGGGATGTTGCCTGTTACTGGATGGAGACATTTGTTAGGTCTAGTATGCACTGCTCTAACAGACAAGGAAAAAGAGAAACAATCGATTGCAATCAAAAGACAAAACAAAAAACATTACAATAATGTTACTTATTTACACAGTCATCAGTAATCCATGGAGGATATAAAAAAAAAATCACTTTTGATGCATATACAACTGTACAAGTGTCTGTGCACTTTGAAATTAATATAAATGCCCGTGTATTTAATCAATAGCACATCTCACATCAACGCTGTCCAACTACATTTCTCCCAACGTATTTATAGCATCAGAAGGCACATTCCTAAAGAGAATCGTGTGTTAATTTCTTTATGAATAACATTTATGGAATAGATTGGGAAAACCATTTGCTGTATAGTTACTTATAAATCACTTCTGGCATTTAGATCAAAAGAGCACTGCAGGCTGTCCTTGATTCATCCTGCCTTACATAGCAGAGGTATGGGCTGGTCTGAGCTGTGTGTTTAGTAGAATTCCAAATTAGTGTTTCTGCCAGTTTGCAGCTATAGTATACTGTGTGGCAAAACTTCCTTCTTTCACCTGCATCTCTGAAGAGTCTCGGAGAAGCAGCAGCCAGAGAAGCACTTGTACTCTTGCTGTTGTGGTCCAGAAACGCTAGTAGTGCAGCTGATGAGATCTCCTGAAGCCGTTCAGCAAGGGCATACTTGCACCAAAATATGAGGCAGAGAGTTTTGTTGCCCTTTATGAGGAGTTAAAGACAGTACATGGAGTACTGAGTTTCAAACAAGAAATTAAAATGGCAGTACTAGAGCTTAGAGAGGGGGACCTCCAGACCATGCTTTTTTCAGCTGTCCTTGACGTGGTGAATGAATTTAAGCAAGGGGCCTGGGGGTACAGATAACAGACACTATTAGATCACACAGTGATGGACTCTTTTGTACTGCATATGAAAGTCATCCAGAGTCTGGCAAAAAAAGAAAGAGGAATTTTGATTTCAAGCTTGATGTTGAGTGGGCAACTAGACGGACTTACTGGTGGGTAAAAATGACAATTTAATTTCAGATGAAGGTTTTGAAGGGGCTTCTATATGAAATTCTGCCTCTCTAAGAAAGACAAGAGTTTCTTTCCCCAACGTATGTGACTGGCACTAACAGACAAAGACTTCCTGTCAATTTTTCCTCTCTAGAACTCTTTGGAAATTATAATTTCCATTTCACCAGAAATTGTGATTCCAATGTTTTCCTTTCTGAAACAGAATACAACACCAACTGACAAATAGTCACTTTGTCTCTGAAACAAAGCTGATGGGAGAAAGTAGTGTCCAGAGATATTAATATGAATAAATATTTAATCTTTTTCTGTTCATGACTAGCTCTGATTTTAGTATGTGCGTGTCCTTGTACGTTGCTGTGCAATGGAAGTGCTCTGAGGAGTTGAGCTCTTACCACATGTAGTCATTAGGAGGAAAAAAATATAAGTCTGGAAATCTGAACCTGTCCTATCTCAATCTTATATAGTTAGGTTTCTCTCCTACCTGAGAAAACTGGAATGCCCAATGATTTCAGTGAAAGTAGCACTGAGACTTTAAATTCCTTAAAATTTTTAAATTAATCAACAACCCAAGAGCAATACTCTTCTTCCTGTTCCCAAAACAGACCAATACATTGATTTTGTATCCATGGTTTGGAGAGTCAGTCACAAATTGGTTTTTTGAGACAGAAGTTGCAAGTATAGCAGTAGGAGAGGGCTTTAAATTAATTGTTTATATTGTCTGCCAACAATTGCTTGGTTTTGTAACTCAGCATTACTGATGTTGATAAATTAGAATTATATATTGTAAAATGGCTTGACATCTGTTTTATGGGGGCAGGGAAGGATGATGTGAAATCCACCCTTAATGAGGAGCAGTTGATATATGTGCCAGCACTTTCGTAGTTTTGTCAAAATAAAAGTGTTATTCTGCATTTACTAGCAGGAAATAAAATCCAAATTGAAATAAGGTTTTTAAGTGGCACAAAATCCCAACACTTCTCATGTCACCAATGAAAACCCCACACATTCTGCTAAATATGAAAGCTTTAAAGTTGCAGTATTGTCTTGTATGCAAAATCAGGAACATTATTTACTCAAGCAAAACTCCTTTCTGTGTTACTGCCACTGGAAAATGAGTAAGTATTATTCTCTGTATCGTCCTTGTTATAATTTAATTGCCGTTACTGATAGAAACACTGACTTCACCCTAGCCTTTCAAATATGTCTGTAGGGATTCAGCCCTGACATCTTGTCTTGCCATCTTTCCATCTTGAAACCTCAGTGAGATTTTAGTTCAGTAACAATTTACATGCAGTTTGAGGCAGTTGCAGGATGCTCACATTTTTAGTGTTCAGATCTAAGAAGCATAATCCTGAATATTCTGTTAAATTATGGTTATTGACTTTTGAAATACAGATCATAAGTGTTGTTCCTTTTTTCCCATTTTGGAAGGGAATGTTTATGGCCAAACTCTACTTTTTCTTCTTATTGGATCCCTCCCATTAACCTTAGTGGACAGCAAAAAACAGGGTTTGGCCAGTGGGCACACAACGCTGAAAACCAGACAATTCTACCTTTATCATGTTTTATGGTTTTGCATCAATGTCTGTAGGGCAGTTAGTTGTTTTCAGTCACTTTTTGTGATCCACCATTGCTTTTAGCTTCATAGAGACCTTTTTTGTTTCTTTTAAAGACTAATCCATCTCTCTCAGTGCTGACACTGGCTCTTGTATTAGCTAATTTTAGGACAGAGAAAGGTGATGCAAGCAGTAACCTTTTCAGAAGCAGGTGTCTTTGGCGTGTTGCTTGTTCTTCTGTCTGTGGAAAAGTAAATCTACTTACAAATTTAAGGTTACTTCCTTCTTCCATGGAAGTCAAAACCCTCTCTTCCTCCTCATTAATATAGAAGAGAAGCTTTTAGTCAAGTGTGAGATACTTGGGACAAGCTAAATGATGTTTTTATTAAAATTGGTCAGTGAAACTATTTTCTATCAATTGGGTTGTATTAAAACATATTTATCTTTCTGAAAGGTAAGTGCAATGATTGCCTGATCTAGAATTTAAATTATTCTAAGTATTATTGACAAACTGTTAACAGACAAAGAAGAGAGCTTGTTAGTCAACTTGTGAACAGAATCTGCAAGTAAGAAAGTGGGACCTGGTGGTCCATGTCAAGCAGGAGCTCATCAACTTTAGCATGTTAATCAGCATGTTATAGCTGTTAATACTGATGAGGATCACCCCTTCTCGTGGAGGAAGAGCTCAGAATTCCTGAAAAATGGGGTCACAATCTTCTGTGTAAATCATCTTGATAGGTATTCTGCCCTTGAGCAGCAAAACATACTTAGAAAGAAGGGAACCCAAAGGCTGTGTTTAGCCTACCACTGTTCTGCTGTGATTCCCCACAGCCTGAGACCAGAGGGTAGCCTCTATCCTGCTCTTCTTTCTGTCCTTTCAAGCAGATAGGAGGAGGAAATAAGCGTAGCCCATGGAAGAAGAGTAGAACTGAATTTGTGGCAAGAGTCAGGCACTGGCTTAGAGAGTATGATGTGATGTGGTTTGGGGTGAGGAGAAGCAGGGGTTTGCACTCCAGGGCATTGTGTTATCTGTTAACTGGACTGGTAACCAAAAATGTATGTGTCACTGGAATATAGCAGTACTGTGTGGTCTGGAAACACAGTAAAGGCTGGCAGGCAGGAAAAGCTGACCAGAAAAATTTACTGATGTATCAGGCAGTAGTCTGAGTCCAGTCATGATCTTTAATAGCTGTGACCAGGTTAGCCTCTTGTCTTACTTCAGCCTCAGATTGCCAGAGAAGGGAAGTGCTAATGGTTTCTGGCCTGGGAGATCTGTGGAACTGAGCAATTTTCTCTTCCAGGTTTGGGGAAATGTTGCACTCCTGGTCAGTGTGCCATCACTGTATTTCGTACAGTTATTTCTTGCTGTGCACCAAGACTGGATTAAATGGTTCTAGAAACTGCAGAGAACTAGCTCAGGAACCAGGGAAGCAGAGAGTGCTCCCACTCAGGCTACTTACTTCATCTATTCCTCTGATTTATGGATGTAGTAGGGGATTGACCTTATCATGTTTGAAAACCTGAAATCCCATACGAAATGTCAGGATACTGAGTTATAAACAGGCCAGTTTGAAGTTGCAGTTTAGATACTGTAGATTTCTGGGAATGTGCACATAGGACCTGCCCTGAAAAGAGATGAGTTCCTCCAGTTACATTGGATAAAGGACCAGACCTAAAAGCTGTGTTGCAGCTTTTAATTTACACTCATTAGAATTTTATCAACTTGATATTGCAGTTGTGAATGCGGAAATCTTTCAGAATTCACAATATAGTGTCCTAGGTGCTTTGTTGAAGTCAAAAACCCTAGAAATCTGGCACATTAACCGTGCATGCATTTTTATAAGCTTTCATTTCAGGTCTGATAAACTGATTTGTGTGTGATCTGAATGCGCCCGTTGTTTTGGAGTAATCAAGTCTGATTATAATTTTCTCTTTCTAGTCTCCTTAAAAACAACCCCTAAACCTAAACCAAAATAACTGGTTTCCCATCATCTGGGGTAACATGCAAATGAGCTGCTGACTCAGAAGTGATGGTGTTTTGCACAGATTGCCAGCCTGGGAGAAAATGATGAGAGACTGCAACATTCTGTAGCTTTTCAATTTTGAGGATGCCACTTGCTAATAGGTATGTGAGGTTTATGTCAGTGAAGAAGTCAGTATTTTATCCTCTAGGCCATCCATTTAAAAAAAATAACTGGTGATTAATTGCTGTGTGCTTCCATTACTGCAATGTAGATGGATTTTAAAAGCCTTTTGACAAAAAGATGCACCTTGGGGTATTTTAAATGCAGTAGCTGCAGAGCACTCTGTGGTTTTACTTTGTATTTTTTATATTCATGGTGATTGAAAACTCAACTTCAGTTAGGGTCACAGGATAATAACATCGGTTCTGTTCTTCTCTAAAGTTTGATTTTCTGTTTGCGTTTAAGAAGCTGACAGCCATATCTGAAACACATTGATTATCTGCTTATAATAACTCATCATCTCAATGGAATGGATAAACAAACCTTTTCCACTTTGTCAAATGTATTAATAGCAACAAAACGGGGCTGAGGATATTTGAAATTCAATTACAATAAAGATAATCTGGTTTATTTATTCTGAAAAATAAGTATTTAAAGAGTAATTTGTGATCCATTTAAATGGATTCTGATTTTAGATGGAATGAATTATTCTCTTCACTGGTCTAGAGAGTGTATTTATCTGGGGGTTCTAGCATTGCCTCAGTTTTGTTTGCTTTTTCTCATAAATGGGAGGAACATTTTAAAACAGTGTGTGCATTCAATTAACACTATTTAATCTACTAAGTCTAAGGCTTTTTTCTCATTTTTAAAAAAATCTTTTAAAATCCATTGCCCGACACCAATCTTTCCCAGTCATCCCCATAACTTGACATTTGCTACTTCATCATTAAACCTCGCCAGAATAACATTGCTATTCAAGTGGGTAGGGTTTGATGGCTTGCTCCAGTTCCCTGGCCTTTTAATCTGTCCAAACATACCAAAACCCAGAGATGTATCCTTTCTATGGTGAAACCAAGGCAACCCAGAGAATGTCTCTGCTGAAGAACACTACTGACTGTCACAAATGAAAACAAATTGATAAATTACAGTTTGCAAATCACGGCAAGAAGACATTCATGTAGTGGCTTGGAATAAAAGCAGATTTCAGCACTTTTGGACAATCGCTTATCACCATCTGCACAAGAAAATTTTGTCTCTTTGTCATTGAATGTACGGAGATTTTTATATAAACAGAATCGAATCCTTTCAAGAACCTGCATTTGATCACAAAGGAATGAAATGATACTTCACAATGGATCTGATAAATGAGATATTTATATAGGAACAGACCCAGTAATTTACTTCTGATTTTTGAAGAACTTTCAAAGAGCAAAGTAGAAAGAAATTTAATACTCTGCTGTTTATTTTGGGAAGCGAGTGTCGAGCCATGTGCTGTAAGTGACTCAACTCTGGATGTTTGAATTTCTTATCAATATTTTGACAGAATGGATGTAATATGCAGCCTTAAAATGAGTTAAAACGGTGGGCCAGGATGCCTCTGAATATAGCTCAAAGATGTGTATCATCCTAGGATACTGCCAATTGCTTTTGGTACTTGATTGCAGCGAAAAGCAGAAGTGACAAAATCTGGATCTATCAGAAAAAGATTTTATTTGAAGAAGTAACAATCTTAGTACTCAATCCTTTAATGATACTATTGTATAAAAAACCTAGAGAAATTTTGATACCACTATGTCTACCCTACACTAGTCCATGTAAACTCTTGGAATAGGAATTTATGACTGAAATGAAACCAGTTGACAGTCTTAAATTGATCCCAATGAAGACATATGTTATGGTTATTCCTGTTCTGTACCCCTCTTGATGTGGCTGGGCATCTTAGCTACCCTTTGCTACCTCTGAGTTTGTGTGACAGGGAGAATGAGCTAACCAGAGCTCTGCTGTGATGGGGCAGTATTACAGCATCATGCTCTGAGAACCTTACCAAGAAAATGCATGTGAGCTCATCTTTCACTTTTAAATGAGTCAAGTTTCCCTTGGAGTCTTTTGGTAGAATAAAGAAAGAAATACCAAAGGCTACTGATAAAATCTACACTTCTTTTTTTTTTTTCCTCCCCCCCACTTTTTTTTTTTCTAATAGGAGAATGTGCAGCCTCCCTTCTGGCAAAAAGATGTAAATTGTGAATTTTAAGAAACAAATCTTGCTGCACAGCAGGTGTAGACAGGCTGCTACAGTTGGGGCCTTAAGGCGTTCTGTGGCTTCCCTGTGGTAAGCCATGGTTCTCATTTGTAAAGCCAGGAGAATTCCCACTGTTGCTATAATCATATGCATGATCCTTCTTCCATCTCAGTGCTCCCACTATCAGTTAAAAAAGAAAAATAGGCCAAATGTTCGTTGTTATCTACTCAGCTCTCCAAAAGCTTAGGAACTCGGTGTATTTTGCAGGATTTAATTTTGTGCTCAGGAAAAGAATTAAGCTTTTGAGTCGAAATCTTTAAAAGAAGAAAAAAACCAAACCAAAGCCAAATAAAACCACAAACAAACCAAAGCAAAACCAAAAACCCAACCAACCAACCAACAACAAAACAAAAACAAAAACCAAACCCAAAAGTCATGAGCCACTGAGCTGGTGGATGTTTTCCTGATTCAGACAAAAGGCATCAGAATTTAATTTAGTTGAGATTTTTTAAAGTAAAGCATTCTCATTGTCCCATGAACTCTAGCTTTCCCAATATGGGAAATCCTCTCAGAAAAGACACAAGCCCGTACTGTGACCCTTGCCATGGTGAACTCTCCCATGTTGACTCTCATGTTCAGTCACCTTGGCTCTTGATGACTTCCTATCCAGAGTTTGATTCTGCATCTCTTCTATTAATAGCCCTTGGTGGACTCACTTCAGCACATCCTTTTGATTGCCTTTATTCTTTTGATAACTAGAAAATAGGAGGCAGTGAGTTTCACAGTTCAGTTGTGTTTTGTTGGTAGAAGTACTTTGGTTTCTTTAGAGTATTCCCTTTGAAAATTTAATTTTATATGACCTCCTTCTTGTATTGTGAAAAAGATTGAATATATGTTCCACAGTTACCTTCTCTGGGTCTTTTATGGTGCTGTAAACATCTGTCTTCCCCCTTTCCATCTTCTGGAATTTCTTTTTCACTGTTAAAGAGTGCTAGTCTGCTGCTTCTTGCCCACTGTGGAAGCTGTTTCAAGAAATGTCATTGTGCCTGCTGCCCTCCCGTGTAAAAGCAGGGAAAAACCTCGATTGGAAGGGACTTGTGGAGTCTAGCTGACCCCACCTCCAGTTGACAGCAAGAGTCTGGATTAGCTTATCAATTCACCCAACAAGTCCTGAGTTACTTCTACCAAGAGAGATCCCACCACTTCTCTGAACAACCTGCTCCAGTGTGTGGTTGTTCTCACAATAAAGAATTTTTTCGTATAGACTGATGAAATTTCCTTTTGGAGCAAATGATGCTCATTGCTTCTTGTCCTGTCACTGTCTCCTTGTGAAAAAAATACTTCCATCCTCTCTATAACTACCATTTAGGTATTGAGAAAATGTGATTAGACTCCCCTCTGCCCCTTCTCCTTGTCCATTGGAGCAAATTGAATTCCTTATTATATTCCTTATTATTCTTTTTACTTGTTATTATTTGTTTATTATTATCTGCTTTCTGTTGTTCTCTGTTCCTTTACTGGTAACCAATAATGTTATGTTTGCCGTTTTGACCACCACTGCAGCTGACTGAGTATTTCACAAAGTGTCCATGGTGATTCTGAGAGCCATTTCCATAATAGCTACTTTAGACCCAGCAGTGTATTTGAATATTAAGAGGGCATTTTCTTCTTCATTCCTTTGAATTTATCAATACTGAATATCATCTGTTATTTTGTTGCCTAATTTTTCAGCTTTGAAAAAAAGACAACTGAGATGGGATGTGGTTGAACATGAAATGGTAATGTAAAACAATGGTTAAGTGTCTGTCACAAGTCATCAAAATAAGGGGCAGAACTTTTAAAACATAAGGAAATACATGCCTTTCTACACTATTTTAGATGCTGGAAGTATGTATGATTTTGACAGAAATTTGAAAAATCTATTTAAAAGTCGTGTCTCAAGACTGATTTAAGGACTAAACACTCCAGGCTCAGAAAGTCCCAAACACAATGATTACAAAATTTCTCTACTTGACAGATTTTTTTATTATTATGATTTATTTTTTTTTACCATTATTATCTGTTGTTTGCTGTTACCAAAGGTAGAGTATGGAACTATGTGTTGTGATCTAATAAAGCCATTTCATGCTACACTTCTGAAGAATAACTTAATCAACTGTTCTCTCTATCTTAGATTGAACTTTCCTATATAATTCCTTAATGCCTATTTTCTTTTGTTTCTAAAGGTCTCCAGGGAACCAAATGTTGTTACTAACTGTAAAACATAGCCCTAGAAAACTGATGGATAGCATATAATCTACTTTGAAGGAAATCATGGTGGGAAAGCTCATTGCAAATAGCCAAATGAATGTGCACAGGACTGTGTTGGAGAGATTCAAAAGCAGATGCTCCTATACAAGTGCTTGTAAGTGTAATAGCGATCAGGACATGTGTAAGGAGCAAGCTCTTCCAAAATCACTGAAGTTTGGAATGGAAAATAGATATTGACACTTTTTTTTTTTTTTTAATAAATACTGGGGAGAGTCAACAGACTGCATTTCTGAGCAACCTATGGCCAAAACAACTAGTGAGGCTCACATGACTTTAGGTTTTGTTTTGGGGATGTTCCACCTAGCAAATTTACACCTTGTGCCTCCTTTTTCTGATTACACAGAGCACCACTCCATTTTAAAAATTCCTTTGGCTTTTGCCAGACATCGTTTGGTTTATTTGGTAGATATTTCTTACTCATCCTTTGGTATGCTTTCCATAGGGCAGCAATTCTAAAAATTTTGTGCTAGGATTTCTGGCAGTTCGTCATAATTTCTTCTTTTACTAGCAAATAATGGGATTACACCCTTGACCGAGTGTTGCAGCTGGTTCTGGGATGTGGAGTGAAGAGTCCTGCTTTGAGGTTGAGGTATTTTCTCCATCATGCTTCCTTTTCTGCTTTTAGGAAAGAGGATGGAGATGAGACCAAGCACTTCAAACTCCTACTGCCGCTGAAGGAAATGATTCTGCCCTCTTTCCACCCCACTGCTTTATTCCTTTGCCTGCATTCCCTCTGAAGTTGCCACAAGTGTTTCTGGAAGGAACTGACCTGAGTTAAGCACAGAAAGACAGCAGCATTAGCAGAGATCTAGGACTACATTTTGTAGCAGCATCTGTTGATGCCAGCATAAAGTGTTAACACTACAGCTTAAAACAGGCTTTATTGGCTAATATTTGCAACTTCAGTGAGCAGCTTTTGCACTTCCAAATGGCTGTATAACAGGATAATCACACATATCTACGTTACAACTAGTCCCTTGAATTGGTACTGAATGTTTAAACCTGTTAATTTATGGTTTTCTTTTACAACCTTTGATAAAGAAATAGAATGTGGCTTTAATAGCAGAGCCTGTAAGACCTCCAAAAGTAGTATATAAAAGGCTAATTTCTAATTTTTTCCCTCATGAATTTGCTTCAAATTTCCCCATTCAGTTACTTGTTCGTGTAGAAGTCAGCTTCTCACTAAATAAAATAGTATCACTAAGTGCTTGTTAGCTGAAGAGATGGCCTGTAACTGCACATTTAGGTTAATTTTAGCAACTATTCAGACAAATTCTCACCTTCTTCCCTTCACAGATATGTCCTCATTCCCTAGGAAAAAAAAAAAGGCAGAAAAAAGCCTGAAAAGGATGTTTCCAATTAGTGTGGCTTTCACATATTTAAATTCTGTCTTTCTCTGCCAGATAATTGAATAAAATGTGATACATTCTTTTGATCTGTGTTGAGATGATGTAGGCTGTAGATATTGTTTCCTTATACAGTTCATGTTGACATAGATAGTATTGTGCCACTTAGAGCTTCTTTGGCACAGCTCTGGAATCAAGTGTTCAGCAGTGATTAATGACCAAGAACACACAGACCTACTGTTGAGTCTGGGATCTCTCTAATCTCTGTTCCTCTTCTTTCTCTCAATTCCAGCATTAGTTAATGCTGCTTCTGAGAACACAGCATTTCTGGTGACTTGTCATACAGCTTCTACTGCTAGCCATTAACATAGTGGTAGCATAGAGCTAATGACCATTAAAATCTCAGTTGTCTTAATTCCCACTTATTATTGTACTTTTGATGCCTTTTCTCTGCCTTGCAGTTTTTTATTTAGTGTTCAATACAGAAAAGACTTCTAAATCTGTGCTAGCCTTTTTTCAGTCCTCACAGTCTGTATAATCAATTAATAATCTTTGATGTGTTATGCCAATTAAGTGATATGTGTGTTAACATAAATATTTAATTCTTAAAGGAGAGATCACTTTGTCCTAAAGCTTTAATTAAATCAGATGCTTTTCAGATGATTGCCAAGATGAAACAGTCCATTATGAACATTTACCACTGCAGGAGATTTCTGCTTATTGAAAGACAAAAGGGTAATTTCATCTAGGATTGTTGCAAACTGTACGAGTCCTTCATACTGATAAGGGAAGTCTCTCTCTTTTAACCTTGATATGTACTGTAGTAATGAATTTATGAATCTTTAAATTCAGTCACATCATTAAAGTGGAGATATGGTGCTAGCACTGTCAAGTAAATGATGAGGATGAAAATTTATACACATAACAGTTAAAAAGATCAGAGTCAATACCAATTTGTCAATAACTACCATTGCTTTAAAAAGCAAAACTAACAGGATAAAAGTAGGCAGCTGTGGGTCTTAATTTTTTGCCAACTGGAGGCTGAATATTTCCAGTTACATAGTCTTCATATGGCTAACTGGAGTTTCAGGAAAAGTAAGTACCCTTGATACTGGCCTGCCGAGGAACCTAAACTATAACTCCCATGAGATACCTTTGTGATAATCTGGTATGTAAGTGTTTCGTTATCAATCCAAAATATTTCTGGTTTGGGGCAAAAAGTTCCCCTGTTGCAGTCTTGCCTAATTATCTGAACATCTTCCGCAGATCAGAATCCTGGCTTTTGATATGCTGTAGACTCTGTAGTCAGGTGGATATCTCCCACTGAAGACACGTCACAGCGGTTTCCTTCAAAATATAGTACAGCTATGCATAATGTATGATGAGACTAGAGAGATGTTCTGTGTGAATCAAAGTTTTAATGTCCTAGTTTTCCAGATATTATTATCTATTCGCTGTGTTTTTAAAGGAGATCTTATTAAGAATCATGTCAGCTGTGACAAGCCATAAAGCCAAACAACACTTTCAGTGAGAACCTGAAAAAGACTCTCTGAACACGTTTTAATATTAAAATCAGCGTTGGGGAACCTGGTTCTTATTTTGCCAGGGGGAGGAGGATTAAATCAATAGAATCCTACTTGCTGACATCGTGTTGTCACTGAAGATCTTAGGGCAAGAATATTCAAATCACAATAGGTTTTCTCTTCCTGTCTGACATGGCAGTTCTTACTCAAATAGTTGGTCTGCATTTGCTTCTTTGTATTTGTTGACCATGTCTCCAAAGGAGAAGGTGCAAAAATCCAACAAGCCTTGTCACCTTGGGATGTACTGTTAAGTAGCTGAATGCCTGGCTTGACTTGAACTTTTATCTGCCTTCTTGCTCTGAAGAGCATAAAAATGTCAGCAAGGCTGTTTAAATATAAAATAAATAGCTCAGCTCCACATCTGAGTGCAATCCTGTTGTGGGACTGAACCCTCTCAGGTTATCTGAAATATTTCTCTTCCCCAATATCAGACTACTGGAGTCTACTTGAAATTTCAGGCTAAAATGCAGTTCTTCTATAGGCTGTAGCCTTGCTGACATTTAAACCACACCCTCACTTGCTTATTGTCTGGGGTAGACACCTTGAAACAGTCAACAGTGTGTCAGATGCTAAGGTTATGTCTCATGTGAAGTGAGGGAAATCATATCTAGATGAAGATGGAAGTGAAAATCAACCACTGCTGTTTCTGCAGGAATATTGGGAAGAGCTCTCTCAATAATGTGAAATGACTGCTGAAGCAGAGTTGAGGGATTTCTGTTGTTCCCGAGGTTGTGTCCAAGGAGGTAGGGAAGGAACGGATTTGTGGAAGAGCTTTTAGGGTCCCAGGTATTGAACAAGGCTGAAATGAATTATCTTAGGCACTGGGATAACTCTGTTGCCATGTTGTTTTCTTTAATAAAAACTATTTACTGAGCGATAAAAGAAAAATAATTTTCCAGTTTCTGTGGTTTATAGTTGATGTCAACTGCAAAAAAGAGGGCAGTGCAAAACTGTTTTGCATACTTTGAATGATTGAGAATTGTTTCTGTTTTATTTAAGAATTTTAAGTATCATTAAAGCAGTAAGCTAGATGAGGTGCTGTTTGGCTGAGTGCTTTACTATTCACTAGCAAGGCAGCTGATAAATCTCATTTTAAAACCTAATACATGGGACGAGTGCTTACTGGGTTATGGATGTTCATTGTTGCCTTTCCTAGCTGTATTTTTTTTCCTCTGCTGGGGACAGTAAAAGGAGAAAAGGACTGATGGGTGTGCAGGAGCATGAGGGTCAGGTTGAGAAACTGGGAAGAAATCAGACCAGTGATGGGAGGTGCACAGGTTTTCTTATTAATCTGAGCAGAGTCAGTATGGTGTCTGCATAAACAGGAAAGGAAACATGCACATTTTAAATGCCTTCAAGGCTGATTTTTTTAGTCTGACATGTCTGCAGTATCGCATACACTGGCTGAGGGGAGGGAATTGAACAAGTCCCAAGACAGGCTACAATAACATGTTTGAGGTTGGGGTTTTTTTTCTGGAAAATCACCCCAATTTTGAGTCGGATTGACTTCATGCTTTTGGATCTACTGAAGCTGAGACTACTGCATATCTAAGTCCTTTGCCCAGCCTAGAAAGGATGAATGGACAGACCAGTTATCCCTCTGGCTGTACTGTATCTCAGTGGCTGCCACGAACCAGCTGCAGCATGGGCAACCAGAGGGCTAGGAGTGGGCTCTGTGGGCAAGGGGAAAGGGAGCCCTTGGAGGAGACAAGGGATGGAGGGCTGGAGCACACTGTAGTAGGAGGGCTCTACGAAATAAAGGAAGACCCATGCAGTGGAGAGGGTTCAGGAAAAGCTGGCACTGCTTAATGCCCTGTTTCTCATTGGAAAGGGTGGGCCTTGCTGCCCCATCCCTGCCCGTGCCAAGTGGCAGTGCTGGAGCTGAGGCAGAATGAACAAGAGCAAGGCGGTCATGGAAAACCTGTTCTTCATCTCCTGTCAAGTTCCCTTCCTCCTATTGCTCTTGTCCACGCCTGCCTTCACTGACAGGGCTAAGGCTGGAGGCCAGGGCATGTCCATTCACTCCAGGAGATGACCCTCACATATCAACAGCACACGGCGTGGCTGGTTTGGTCAGGGAGAGTGTGTGCAATGGGAACTGAGCTGGGCAAGGGCAACCTAGAGTAGGCTCTGAATGTACGTGTAGACAGTACCACGTGCGCTGGTCTCTGTAGAAGATTCTTCAAGGCCACTAAAAATGCCAGTAGCTTGAACATCTTCTAGACACCTGACTTCAGCTGTTAACTGAGATACCCACCTTTTAAAGGGCTTGCCTGTCCATAGCATGTGAAAGACTGCATGGGAGCTGCAGTGGGATTGGTTTTGATGTCTTCTGCCAAGGGAGGGGGAGAGACGGTGTACTCTGTTGTGTGCCACTTTGTCTTCCCTCTGCCCATGTCCTCATTCCTCTTCTTGGTATTGATGCTCAGCAAAGCGTCATCAGAGTAGAATAAAGTTGGTGTGGATTCAGTGAGATGTCCTTATTGGCTCCAGAGTGACTGAAAATGCTGCTACCCAGGAAAATTCTGCCCAGGAATGTCTCATGCCACACTGTCCTGGGACTGTACAAACCAGCACAAGCAGGTGTACACTGCATTTAGGCATGAAATAAATCATGAAATGTGAGGACAGCATACTGTTTGCTGTGTTTCAAGGAAAAAAACCCTTTCAATTAGAACTTGACCCTACTAAACCAAATTATTTTGGTGAGAATGGGCTTGTGATCTTAATCAAATCAAGAATACAGCTCTGTGGAGAGAGGATATTTGGTTATAAACGTTATTCTGGCAGATACAGATTGGTGCCAACTTACAAAATTGATGGAGTTTTGTGGATACAGTCTCTGCAAATAACTGCACATGTAAACTCTTTGTTTGCAAATTTGGAAGTCAGCTGAAAATTGAGCCTTAAGCAAATTTCTTCATAGCTATAACTGAAAAATGTCTGATGCCCTGTAAAATGCAATGAAGCAGATCAGGAAGAACATTGATCTGTACTGACAATATTTGTTTGGTTTTTTTTTTATGGTTACGCCTGTGATGCAGTATGGTGTGGGTGAGATGTTTGTACTAGCACGTAGGAAACCATCAAACATAAAAAAAATATTATTTGCTACAATAGATCGTGTTCCCAAGGGGGAAACAGCAAAATGACATGAGATTCATAGAATAAAGAATAACTAAAATTGCCCAATTATTTCAACCGAGGTATCTTTCTATCAGCATGAGATCTTCTGGAGTATAATTTAGAGTAGGCATTTTGCCTGCGGTTCACCAGATAAATATTTTATATGATCTCCCACACTATTAGAATAATAGAGGTAGTGTTAGTTAATCCACTTCTGGCAAAGCAGATGTTTGCCAGAATGCATAAAGTACTCGAGGAACTGTTTCTGTTGTAGCTGAAACTAGTTGGTAGAATGATTTATCTGAAGTTGGATTTCCTCGTTGTGGAAGTGGATGTGATGATGCTTGTGAGACACAATTTAAGGTTGCGTTGAAGGCTCATGAAAAAATACGGAGTTGATGGAAATGCTGTTAACAAGAGAAGGATGAAATATGCCTCCTTTGAAGGTAAGCAGGTCAAGCAAGAGTATTGGCTGGGTAAAAGAGGAGGGAGGAAGCTGGGAGAGACTCCACGTCTGTGAGTTCTTTGAGTTGGACTTGGTAGAAATTGTGACTGCAGATAAGTGACGTTGAATACACAATTTGCAAAGCAGTTGCAAGCATAGGAGCTAGAAGCGTTAGCAGAGAGCGTGCAAGTGCTGTGGTTTCCACGTAGTGGTCTCAGAAAGTGTGTTGCAACCCAGCAGGGATGAGGAACTTTGAAGTTTAATAATACTTTTCCTAAAAATGCAACCTGTGTAGTGTATTTTAATACCTCTTATGACAGTCAGCGTCTCTCTCATTCTTAACCTGCAGCACAAATTTCAGTTGCCTATAGCTGATATATTCTGAGTACAGCCCTTGGGTCTGAGGTGGTTATTCAGGTGTCGTGGGAGTTAGGGTAGGTGGTCCAAATACTCCCCTAGCTTCCAGCTCTTCAACGTGGAGGAGAGGTGAATGCTGATTGCTAAGCACCATCATTTTGCCCACTTGAGCCACGGTTTAGTAATCAGAATGGCATTGTTGCTCAAATCCTATGGAAAACAGTTGACGCTGTGCCTTTTTCCCCTGAGGTGATTGTGCCTAAAGCTGTTACACATAGGGAATGATAAAAAGGTGATCATTTGATGTGTGCATTTGTTATGTGATATGGCAATCGGCACTCTTCTGTTTATTTACACTTTGTTTTTCATGCTTATTGTAGCTTTTATTAATGTATTTGATAACAAGGCATCAGCTGCGAGGCAGAAATGTTTACTCTGTTGGGGTTTTGTTAAACTTTTCGGTATAGATCAAAAATAATTCAGCAGCCCCTGGATGGATGGGCTTGAGTTGGAAATTTATGCGTGAGTAACAAATATTATAATGCAGATGAGCCAGACAGGAGAAAGGGAAATGTATAATAAGGGACTGCTCTGGCAGTATTAATCTGCCTTATGTAGACTGGGTGATGAATCATCCCACATTGCCACAAGGGTGGCTGCTGCTGCTGCTGCTGCTGCTGAGCCCTGCCAGCAAGTGGGACAATACAAATGTGTGCATGGAAGGGTGGAGGGGAAGACACACGAAAGGGATTAGGGAAGGGACAAAGAAATAACATCTCTGTAAAAGTGGACATCTCAAGCCTGGCTGGTAGTTCGTGTTATATATAATTCAGCCGATTCATTGGGTAAATCATTTCATATGCTCCATGAAATGCAATTTGCTTCCATGGCCAAGCATGACAAAGGCTTCACAGAATTGCAGTTGGCAAAGAGCTCTCCTAGGATAGTTAATTCAGGGCCTGTGAGATTGCTGAGGTGTCTTGTCAGAACATTAAATAATCGTGTGGTGTCATGAGGGAATATCTAATTAAGAGCCCCATTTCTCAAGGGTCTGAGTACCTGTTACAATGTGCTGAGAACCCTTAATTCCCACCGACAAGAGCTGCAGCTTAGGGTGTTCCCAGCAGGCATTTAATAGGATTGTGCCCTTACTTCGTTTGGCTGGGGTAAGTCCAGGCCAGTCGGGTGAAGTGACAGTAATCAAACAAGACAAGATAATGACAAAAAGGGTTACGTCCCAGCAGGAATGGTATTACTTGCAGATGATGGAAGGTACCCATGTAAAAATCAGGACCAGATTTAAGGGTGCACTCTTAGGGGTTAAAGCTGTGCCTTTGAGAAAGATCTGTCTGTACTCATCCCATGAAAACGATCTGTAAAAGGGAGCATGAATCCTTTGTCAGCCCACGTAGTCATCCCGTGGGCACAGTTGACACAGTTCCCATCCGTGGTTCGGCTCCAAGGACTTCGGTGATTTAGACAACCTCTTGAGGATTATCTCCCTTACAAAGTCAGATGGCATTTCATCCAGTGTTTGGGAAGCATAAAGCTTGAGTAATTTCAGGAAACTTTGGGTGCTGAAGTTCCCTGAGGAGCATTCTTGGTGTGATTCAAGAGCCAGAACAAAATTTGAGGTGGTCAGATGGAGACTTTTTTTTCCTTTCATGTATACCTGCAGCTCTATGGAGGAGAAGAATGTCAGATGCAATCAAAAGAGAATAGACGTCGTATTTTGGCTTATGATATTTCTCTTAGGTGGAGATAAAGGTAGAAATTACATTTTATTTTTATTTTTTTGTATGAAGAAGCCTTACAAAAGGAGTAAATGAGAAAGGAGCACGGCGTTATGTTAAGCACTTTCGGGAGAATGAAAAGTTAAAATCAATCTCTGTGTTGTCAGGCTCTTAAGTGAGGAATGATGCATTAGACTACCTGATTTTATTTGATTTGTTGGAAAACCAGAGCTGCTGTGCTGTTTCTTGAATGGAATTATAGGCTTCATTTAAAGAGAGATGCAAAGCACACACATCATTCTGGAAGAGATCAACATAAGCGTTTTCTATATCATGAGTAATGTTTACTGGAAGAAATCAAATTACTGTTACACAGACCATCTGTTTTCTTTGCATGCAATCATGTAAGTGTTTTAGGACAAGCCATCCTTTTTAATCAATTCTAAATCTCTTATGGGAAGGCACTGTTTTCTGTAATAAAATCTATTTTTATGATAAATGTAAGAGTTTTAAATACTGGTTTCTTCTGTGTAAATATAGTGTACATATGTTCAGAATATAAAGAGTAAGGGTGTACAGCATTAGTTATGAACCATCAAGAACTTAATTTTAGGGCTTTTTGGGTAGCTATTTTAGATGTTTGTTGAATCTGCAACTCATTGGTGTTCAACTATTATAGCAAATCACGTAATGAGTAATATGGTCCATTTATATCCTGGGAAGTTGCTTCCTACCTACGTTTAGTAAATGTAATATATAGGATCTCTATTTTGTAGCACGCCTACTGTGATAAAACTGAATACTGGGGAATATGATTGTCCATTGTCTACATACTTGTACTTGGAAAGACTGAAGGAAAGAGGTCATGGCTTGTTGGAAAATGACCCTATGGAATGACATGAGGGAAACTTGAATTCATGGACAAAGAATAAGTCAATGATGGAGTGTGAGATTTACTTCACGTGTAAGGGTAGCACATTCATAGGTGTATATGGTCCCATTCATTTTACTGTATGTATAATTGAGCCTACAATTCTATTTTTTTTACCATTCCTGTCAGCTTCCCTGTTTTGTATAATGTCCTTGGGTGCACATAGGTTGCTCTTGAATCCAGGGGAAGCTGAAGGCCTGCATCTTAAGCATCTTAAATCTCCTCTGATTTCAAAAGAAGCTGTGTGCACACAATACCAGAAGTTGCACTGGATTGTATCAAATGTTCCTGAAATAAAAGAAGGGAACTGTAAGTAACACAGCTGGAAATTCCCCGAGAAGGTTGGCTGTCCTTCTCAATGAGGTTGGCAAGCCTGAATTTTATTTGTTCAGACACTTTCAAATCAATGGCATTTTGTCTGAATAATTAAGTTGCTTACTCGGGCTTGAAAAGTGTATGCTGCTAAATTCTTGGCTTTTTTCTTGGGTAAACATGAAGAGGCAAAGAGGGAGTAACAAATGGAGCATGCGTCTGGAACAAGTTCAGTGCCTAGACTCTGGTGCCATCCCATGGTACAGTGGAAGCTTCCTGCCCAGGGAAACATCAGGTGAAATGAAAGGCCCCTATCAATCCTTTGGTGAAGGCTGGTCTCAAGATAGCCATGTCCTATCTACTCCCACTTATTAGAGTGTCACTTGTGAACTGCCAGCATGTGGCAGAGGGAAAGCTACCTACCAAACTGTGTTAATCAATCCTAACACCTACCTGGACTAGGGGCTTATCCAGTTCAGCCAAGAATCTGATGAGAACTAGGTCATCAGTTAATCTTTTATTGGTCTGTGTTAATTCAGTAAAAGGAAAAAAGCAGAACAAGGTTAAGCGGCTTACAAAATTGTATAGGTAATCCAGAGTGAAAGATAAAGATAAAAATTAAACTAGTAGTAATCTAACAGTTTTACCCATTCACAGTATCTTCTGTTCAAATTCAGCATCTCTTCTTTCAGAAAAGTATTAAATACAAAATAAATTGTTACCTTTTTTTTGTTTGGTTTTGTTGGATTTTTTGTTCGCTTGTTTGTTTTTTCATTTTATTTCCACACTCCTTTTATTCAGAGGGAAGACAACTATGGCAAATTAAGTATTGTACAGAATCACAGAGTCATGTTGGTTAGAACAGACCTCTGGAAGAAAACAAAGATATCCTATTCCGAGTGAGAGAAACTTAGATACTGATGCTCAAGGCCTTATTCAATTGAGTTTGGAGTTACTTCCAAGGATGGAATTTCACCAGCCTCTCCCAACCACCCATTCCTCAAGCTTCCTTTTGCTGCCAGTGTGTCCTTAGAAGCTCACCTGGTTGCTCCTTTTGTCCCTCGCCCGTTTCAAATAGATTTTTCAGGTCGTCTTTCTTACTTCCCACCCTTCCGTCCTCACATCCCCAAATCTTTTTCATGAAGATACAGCAGTGTAATCTGAAGGTTTTCAAACCATTGCATTTCCGCAGGGTTTTTGTTTTTAGCAAGATTTTTCATTTCTTTATGAGTAAATAGAGATTGATTGATTGATAAGTGTTTATTTAGAAGTTGCCAAGTATTTTGACTGTTTTTCTGGAAGCTTTTTTCTGAAAAGTTGGGTGTTTTTAGCCAGAACTTTGAACACAGCCATAACTGTGAGTTCTCTAACAGCTTCAGTAGACTAGGCAGTATGTTTTCCAGTTGTATGGTCTGTTTTTGTTCAAGAAAGATATATTGATGTATTTGCTATTGTCATAGAAGATATTGGACTAGTTCTAAGAACAGTAAATACTAACACTGGTGCTTGGAAATAATATTTTTATTATTAAGAAATAATTCAGCAAAATTACTTGATATGCTTAGTGGTAAAGAGAGTGGTAAACTATGAATTACTGTTGTCATAGTTACGCTGTATTTTGATACAGTAGCTGTGTTCATCTAAACAGTAATAAAATAATTTGCTCAATGAGCGGTTACAATGAATATCTTAAAATAAAAGTATAGAACTCCTGACTCCATTTTAAGTGCAGTAAGGAGAGAATGCTGCTGTTTATTTTAAGAATTTCCTATGCCTGTGGTGCTGATTACACCGAAGTGGGAATCAATGACAAAGTGCCATACAGGAGACTTTATTTATAGTAGCTTTATAACTGATCTACAGTGAGACAATAGATTTGATACCCATGACCTTTAATAGAAAAATCTCTGAAGACAACGTTCCAATTTCACCTCCAAAGTTACCCTTAGTGAAAGTCCTCTGTATTTTAGGCTTTGTGAGGCAATTAGAATAATTACCCTTTCCTGGTTGATTTCTTTTCTTTTCTGAATTATTCCAATCTCTTGGCTGTTCAGTTGACAAAAAGAAACATTATTCAGGGGAGCTCTGAAACCTTCAAAGAGAGACATTTGCCCATTTCTACTTTTAATAATGTTAAGTGCAGCATATTGGGGGATTTGCACGTCTGCTTTTTTTCCACTTGATCCATGGCAGCAAAGAGGATGTGATTCATGTGTGCTTTCCAGATTGTCCTCTTCTGCTTCTCTACCAGATGCACTGGTTTTCAGAAGGAAATGGAGCAGAAAAGTGCCATAGATGATTATCATGCTTGACTTTGAACTGGTCTCCCAGAGCTCACTTGGTGGCACAGGGAGGCAAAGCAGGAAACAGAAATGCTTGATCACTACTCTGAAATACATTTCTGTAAGTCTACAGGTGTTCAAAAAAACCCTACAAAACCAATGAATAATCTTTAAGGAACACATTCTGGAGGGAAAAAACAAGCAGACGAGATAGTTTAGAGAAGACACAGGAAAGAAAATCTGCAGAATGATGGGACTGAATGAATACTTCAAAAGGATCATGGTCATTGCTCTAGTACCTGAACAGTGGGATAGAAACCTTAAAAATAAATGCATTTAACAACAGTGAAAGAAAAACTAATTTGAAATGTGCTCGGTTAACTAGCAGAATTGATTGATATAATATACTATTGACTAAAACACTGGAAACTCCCCTCACACATATTATTTCTCTACAGCTAAATAGAGCAGCATAAATGATTCTGGCACTTACTAACCAATAATCCCACCAGGCTGATTATTTGGAGACCATCTCTTGGGGTTTTTATTCCTTAATATTGACTACTATTGAAAGCAGGAGGTCGGAACTACTTGCATTATAGTATGATTGGAAATGACTGTTCCAGTGCCTTCATAAGTCACATTTAGTTTCTATACCCTCTCTGTCACAGGAAATCATCTTACATCCAGAGCAAGAAACGTAAATTCACTTGCCTGTCCCATATCTCTAAGGGACCTGATGCATGAGTGGACTAGAGAAAGGAAAGAGAAATACTCCAAAGACCTACAGATCATCTTGCTGGCAGGGTGAGTAAATGTCCTGGCATCTCAGTCTTGCGTTGCCAGGTACACAATGAGCCATCCTGCTTCAAGCATCGCCTCAGGAATTTCCTCTCCAGAAATTTCTGAGCAAAACATGATAAAAATGTCTCCTGTTTCCGTGTCTCTTGACACTGGTGCCCCACATATGTTTAGACATGCTAAGCCAGACAGTTCCTATATTCTTGGTCTAAGCCTTGAACGCAGATTTAATACAATAGGCAGTTCTATGTTGTGAGGTTTTCTATGCTTGCTGTACTGCTAAGGCCCTTTTCAAATTAGGTGGGTGAAACAGAAATATCTATCTGTTACCAAATCAGAACAAACTCTCCATAATTCAAAAAGATATCCAAAGAAAGAAAGAAAGAAAGAAAGAAAACATCCCCAGTCCTGATTGTAATTAGACTCCTACAGATCCGGGCCTGTGTTCCTTGCTTTCCTTAGAGAATTTTTTTATTGCTTACAAAATGTAAGGGAAAAATTGATCTAGCTGAGAGGCAAATGTATTGTTGACTTATGTAGTAGTCAGAACCTAATTATATAACCTTTCTTTCATGGGTTTCCCTGTTCCCAAAAGTTGTTAGAGGCAGAGACCACAGCAGAGTCTGGAGCATTTCCTCCAGTTCATAGCAGCAAGCCAGGAGGTCTGTCAAGTACCCACAAGCCAACCCACCAGATTCAAGTCTCATGTACAGAGGATGACTTATTTTTCCAAAAAGATGATCCAAATTGAAGCGGGTGACTAACATGGCAGAAAATCCAAACAAAACCTGAAGGTTACCTCGGAGTCCTCTATCTGATAGCTTGTGTCTCCACAAAAGACACAGGAAAAATGTTCTCCTCCTCCATTTGGGTGGCTGAAACTCCCTCGGAGTGTATGCTTCCCCGCTGGATTTAGTCCTGCCCATTTCTGCACCTTAAACGTCAGCCAGTCCGCTTCTGCCTTCTGTGCTCAGGCCAAAATCACGAGCTGAATGAGTAGAGCAAACCCCTCTTCTCTTGCAACCCAGGCCCAGAGGACACTTTTTTAAAGAAGCAAATGTAGAGCAGCTGAACTGTGGTTTCAGCAGTGTGCCAGCCCACCCCAGTTAGGAACCTTAAGGCAATTTACCACAGCCTGCAACGCGAACAAAAGGAAGGGTACTCCAGAGAGCAAGTATTTTCCTGCCAACAGCTCTCTGATAGGCAATGCAATATCTAGCAGTACAATGGTGCCTTTACAATTGCCACTAAATGCTGTGTTTAGTATAAAATTAGGCTGGTTTTCTTCGCGTAAAAGCAATGTTTTGACTTTGATGAAAGTCTACTTTTTTCCTACGGCCCATTCTTTGACAGGAGCTGTGTAAACACGAAGGCTGGCTGGACTTTGCCTTACTCTCCAATTAGAAGAAGGGGAACTTTGCTACTTGTGCTTTTTGTTTTGGGTGGTTTTCTGTGCTTTCAGTAAGTACTGCTCTGAGTTTCCTGAAAGTTTCCTGATGCTGGTGCACAGAACTTTTACAGAACTCAGGTAATTCCCTTGCCCACTCTGAACCTGACGGCAAAAGCAACAACAGCCCTGCTCTCTGGTACTGGACTCTGGAACCCTTAGGAAAAGATGTTCCAGGGCTGAGGAGTTCTTTTCTGCTCCAGCAGCTGCTTCTTGCCTCTTTGTGGAAAAGGTAGTGAAGCAGATACAGCCTGTGGGCACAGATTTGTCCAGACTTCATAAATAACACGGTGTCTTCTTCAACAGTGTAATTATACTCTCTTGTTTTAATACATTACTGTACTTTCTGAACCACCACTTCTTTCCCCATTAGGTCTACATTATTTTCTCTATCTGTGCTGTGGAGACAGGCTCGACGTGCATTGACACAGAGATTCCATTAAGCGAGGGCCGCTATGACTGAGAACAATAAAGGTTTCCAGTAAAGGTGTCAACACAGTTGCAATTAATATTATTTTTATTCTTAAAACCATTTCTATGTGTATTGCTTTCGCAATTCACATATAAAATAAAATCACCCTCAAACTCCAATCTTATTGAAGTTTCATTAGCATTACCACAGGGAAAATAAGAAGTTGGTAAATGATTAAATGTATAATTAAAGGTTTCACATTTAATCCTGTTACTGCAGTGATTTATGGTTTCCATTATTTGGTCTGAGTAATACACTTCTTTTTTTTTTTCTTTTTCCTAGTGTTTTTTCTTTCATTTCTGTTAGTGTCTGTAATCTTATGGTAAGGAAATTTATCACAAGGACAACATTTTTGTCCTCAGCTGCAAGGTATAGAAGAGAGTTAAATAAAAATCTAGACGATGCAAAACACTTCCCACTGCAGTTGGAGGGACAATTGTGAAATGTTCACAATTTTAGGCCAGAAATGCTTTACATGTAAGAACAAAGGGCAGGATGTAGTCTCTCTGCTTCTCTGCTGTCATATTTAGAGCTGAAACAGGTGTCTTCAGTTGCCAGTCCCAGAATGGCTCAATATAGACAAGGGGCTGGGACACACGGTCTCCATCTGTAGTGCATGCCAGAATTGGGTGGAAATCTGGAAACTCAGTAGAAATATCACATAGTAAAGGCAGAGTAGAGCCCGGTGCCTCCAGGCTGAAGAGTTCAGGCTCTTCTCTGGAGGTAGGTTCTCATAGCAGAGTTTTTTAAAAGGACTCATCAGACTTCATGGTCAACATTGCAGCCCAACGGAGATGTGGGATCTCACTGCTTGTGTGAAACCGAGGATTTTTCCCTTCCTAACCAAGTTGACCAGCCACTGAGCTGTGCTATCCTCTCACAAGGCTTTCTGTATATTGACAGCTTTTCTCTGATAAAGCTGTAGTGAAACTCTTGTTTTCTAGGCCAGCTTGTAGTTCTGCTAGAAATGGGGTGTCCACCCTGCTTCAGGATGGGGAGAGCCTGGAAATGGGATCCCTCACACTCCAGTGAGTGCTCCAGCTGTATGCTTGTGTAATACAGGATACTACCTCATCCTGCTTCACCTTAAAAACAAGGGTATTTTCTGAGTAGTGCAAATATGCCTGTGCCTGTTAGGTGTACACTGAGCAGATCTGAGATTTTGGGGTTTAAGGTATTGCTTTAGGGTCACAGGGGTTCCTGAATTTAAGTTGAACACGTTGCTGAGATAGAGTTGTTTGTGAGACTTCAAAGACAGAGTAAGAAGTGAGCCTCAGCAGCCACTGAGCAAACATTTCCTGGTGACAGTTTTCATATTCAGACATGTACATTTGTATGTGGTCCAAAATTCGTCTTGACCAAGAACCCAGTTAAAGAGATAGGATTTCTTCTCCTACCAACATATGATACTAAGATTCTCCTCTTAGAGTCATTTCACAAAAGTACTGCTGTTCTTTACCAGATTATTGCAGGACAAAATAACTGAGGTGTTTTTTCTGGTTAGGAGTTTGAATTCACACCTATGATAACTTCACCTAGAGCCTTCACTGTTTTAACCTAAATATGGCTTATAGATATGCTTATTGACAATTCACAGCAATGTTTAATACAGTTTAATTATTCACCGTTGAAGGTACTGTAGTTTACATTCTTCATACTATTGTATAATGTTATTGTGTGTCATCTTATTGGTCATGTCACTGAAAATATTGTGGCCATTTGGTTTTAATCCTCTGCAACAATTACAGCACAAGCTTGTGAGAAGAAGAGATCTTTACAGAACTGTAGCACAATAAAAGAGACTAAAAGTGAGCTTTGAGTTTTGTAGAAAAGGATTTCTGTTTTTCTTTAGTATGTCTCTCTGTCTTTTGGACAAGTTTTTAATTGCCCTAATATTTTTCACCCTCTTTCTCTCTCTTTCTTTTGTTTTGTTTTGTTTGTTTGATTTTTGTTTGTTTGGGTTTTTTTGTGGGGGGTTTTTTTGCCTGTTTTGTTGTGGTTTTTTATCATTTTTTTCTGGCACAGTGTTTTAAGATAGGTAACTAACAAGACCATGCTGTTCCAGGAAGTTGTAATAAGTTATAAAAGTACTGCTTCTCTTAATATTCTTTGAGGATGATACTATTGCTTTTTTTGAGGAAATGTGTGTTTCTTTTAGGGAAGGATTTGGTCATATGAAACCTGTGATTTTTCCTTGGATAATAGTTCATTTAAGATCGACCAATCCACATGAGAAGTTCCTGTTACTCTACTTGACCACCAGATCTTTAATTGGCAGTCTGACATTTTTCTGCTGCTGTAGTCCACATTCAGATCAGAGGTCCCTCAAAATTTCCTAACAGCTTTCTTCAGGTCTGGCTAGCTAAATTAACAGTTGGTCATTACCTCTCCTTCAGAACAATAACTAAATATCTGCAACAAATCCAGGTGTTATACCCTCGTACCTCTTGCTGCTGTTCAGAGTCTCTTGGTGTAACTCATCTTTTAGGTACAAAAGAAAGTGTAGTATCAGCTACCCTTAGGATGATCAAGGTTTCTAGTCTTGCACTGGGAAGCACAGGTGTAGGTCACTTCACGGTGAGGTTAATGGTCCCAGTGATTTCACCGGGCTTCTTTGCTCGAGTTGGATTCTAAAGAGTGCAGCATTTGCCTTCCTCATGAGAAGTTTCCAGATGAGCATTGCCATGTCCTGCCACCCGTAACATTTTACTTTGTATGTGCTTGGGAGTGGATAATTTGTATTTCAGAACCATCATATACACAGTTTGACAACAACCTGGTTGGTTTTGTTTTTCATTTATCAGACAAATGCCTTCTTTTCACAGTAAACTGAAGAGTTTTGCTGCTTCTGAGCCATAGAAACCTAGCATATTAATTCATTGGAGTCGGGGATTACTGCCCTTTTAGTCTTTATGATTAAAAGTGTTAGCCAGACCCTTGGGGCAAACTCTCTGCCGGAATGAAACAGCCTGGGATATTTGAATTCAACTGGTTGAGCCATTCCAATACACAGCAGTGAGGAATTTGGCCTCTGGTCTGTATGCTGATGGAGTATACCTGGTTTTTTACCTACATGACTGGCATATGAAAGAGTACAAGTTTGCAGGCAAAGTATTTTATTTTTTTTTTGCATCTGCCCAGCTGGGTATTGGTTGGACTCTCTGGATGCTGTATGCCATGTTTAAATTTAAGAGATAAAAATAGGTATTTTCATGGACTGGGTGATCATGTGCAAAGTTTGAGGCCTTAGTGGAGGATACAAAAATTACAGTTGAGATCCCCAAGAATGCAAGTTCAATATGGAAACTTTGCTTCTCAGATGAGGGTCCTGTTGAAGTAGAAAAGGTCTTTTTTTATATATATATATATATTTATATATCATATTACATCTTTTTGTCTTTTTAGCATGTAGCTGTTATGTGACGTTAGAACTGTTTCTTCAAAAAGCATGGGTAAGATCTGCTTTCTGTAGATCACAAGAGAGAACAGACACAAGGGAAATGGTGCTTGTTTCCTAAAACACCTACATTGTGTCAGGCATTGCTGAATAGCAGGGACAGGCAGCTCAGAAGAGTTGATTCAGTGAGAAGTTTATGCAGAGCAGAGTTAGCACTGTGATGGGAACTTTTATTGCTTACTTGCTTCCAGGCTAGACTTTTCCATCCACAAGAACCTCAAGCCATGAGAAGCCTCAGGACACACAGGAAGACAGTTTTTCTGATAGAAGATTACCACTTTTTTTGATCACTGACTTCTTTAGGAACTTTGATAGGTGTCATGGAAAACTTCTGGCTGAAGCAGCACATCTGCAGTTTGAGTTGGTAAGCAGAGCTATGCTGAGAGCTGGGCTGCTGCCCAATGCCTCTGACATGGCATCAGGCAGGCCTGGTCCCAGCATAAAATACCCACAGCTGCTTTCTGCCATTTCAAACACAAGACAACATTGTGCAAAAACCAGACAATGAAGCTGTCCTTTAATTCTCTCCTGTTCTGCAGTGCTCAACCCAGCTGATAGAATTCACCTGCTCTCCTTCTAGGTATGCTACAAAGGAATAAAGTGTCATTCCCCAGAGCTGCTGGAGTCAGATTGTTCAGGAATTTGTGGCAGGGACCCTACTTTCTTGTAGCACTATAATGTACCAGGATGAAGATTTGTAGCATAATGGGATGCACTCAGAGAAATAAATTATGTTAAATCTAATGATTGTGTGATATACCCTGATTCTCAATTACCAGATTTTCAGTAAAAACCTTATAAAAATTATTATAAACATTTTGAAAATATTATACTAGCTGGACTATTAGTATTCAGGAAAGCAGCACAAGTGATCTGGAACTTCATAGCCAGACCTTTTGATGTAACAAAGGCAATGTTTCCCTTTCTGACCACCTAATGCATACAAGAAGAAATTACTGAGAGACTCAATTTATTTTCCACAAACCAGTAACAGTGACTTCTTCTTGCTTACCTCCCGCTGCAACTGCTTTGATGAAATAATTGCTGAATTATTGACATGAAGTAATGAATATTTTCATTTAAAGCAGTATGTGTTTAAGCATCATATCTAATACTATACTAAGGTGGAAGACATTTCTGGGAGGCCAAGGTTGTACGTAGAGCTGAAGTTCAAGTTACTTTTCCAATTGTAAGCAATAAAAATGCTTCTGTTTTGCAAGACAAGTGGTGAACTTGGGGTACCATTAGTTAGCACCTTTTCAAGATTGACAGCCAGGTAGCAATTGCTCTGTGGTATTACAGTTTTACAGTCTAGCCTCACACATAGTCATGTTTTTGATGGATATGAAATAGGACTGAAAAGTATGGCAGCAATTTTAGTGAGGCTTGTTCCTTTCTTCTTGATATACAGTTTTGTGGAGTGGGAGAAGGGAAGAAGGTAGACTGAATGGGAATCCCTAGGGAATTTCTGAGACTGAATGGAAAGAGAACAGTTCTGGTGGGTTGGATAGAAAAATGACTGACATCCTCACTTTTGTGATTGCCTCTGGCTGTTTTATTTAAGAGGCAGTAAAACTTCATCGATGGGCAAGGAAGATGCTTTGGAGCAATAAAGATTGAAGGTTAAGGAAAATTAGAGATATCCTAAGTAAACGAGGAAAGGCTGTGGGAAAGGCCAGAGTGGGGAGCAATATTCAAGTAAACAAAACAAATCTAGGAGATGTGAAGAAAGAAAATTGGTACAATGGGATTGATAATATTTTTGTTCCCACCATCTGTGGGATTTATTCCCTGTTTTGTCTTTATGCATATAAACATAGCTCCTGCCAGCCTGGGTTTGAGTGTATCTGACTCCACTTACTAAATTAAATATTTCTTCATACCCAACAAAACTTTTTGAGAATAATACTCTAAATTACAGCCCATGGTAACTTAAATAGGTTTCTGTTAAAATGGAGAGATTCTTAAGTAAGCAAATTGAATATTAAATCCATATCCATGCAGCTATTTAGCCTTTTGCCTTTCTTTTCCCTCGGGCAACACTGGACTAGCCTGGGAGATTTTACTGCCTTCAAATGCATTAAATATATTGATCTGCAGAAAGCTTTGGCGTCAGGATGTCTGTAGCCTGTGTCATGGTATTGGAAAGGAAATGCTTCTGCCTCTGTCTACAGAAGAAACAAGATGAAAAACATTATCAGAGTTTCAAATGGCTGTGGAAGCTGGAGAGGCCAGGGGAATTGGCTAATAGCAACTGTATTGCAATTAGTGGGGAAGAGGTTGGCCGAGAGCAGCAATGATTCCTTTTAACATCTCAGAAAACTTTCAACGGTGGATTTTTGGAAAAAAATTACTTGTTCAGAAACAAGCTATATAGTCAGTAAACACCTCCTCACTGGGGTCAGCAGCATTTTGGAGGAGATACTTTACTTTTCCCTTCCATTTTATAACATCATGTTCTTTCTTCGTAATGAGGTTCCTTTGATGTCGATACAGTCTTCACTAAGTTCTGGAGTAGCTTCAAGCTGTGAGGGGATCATATAAAGTCACTAATTTTACCTCCTATTTTTCTTTACTTTTGCAATAAATTGCTTTTAGGTTCAGTGATTTGCCCCCATGGGTCTCTGTAGTGCTTGAGCAGGTGAAAGGTTGGTTATGCAAATGATGCTCCCCTTTCAATAACAACTCATGCAAATTGCCCTTCATCATCTTCTCACAAGAGTGCTAAGTCCAGGCTGCGGCTACAACAGGGATTGAATGGTTGTAGTTTTCCCTTCACAGAGTTCAACTGAAATAAAAGTGACTTTGGTTATTGAAACCAATCTGGATTCACCAAAAAATAGTTAGAGGATATGACTGCTGTCCTGAGTCACTTCTTATTCCATTGAATAATGAGTTTCTTTCCCTCAGTAATTGCCTGAAGAAATTTTTCCTTTAATCAGCCCCAAATAGGACTTTCAAACACCTTTCCCTGCCCTGTATAAATACATTCCCTTACAATACACTGAATTTGAGAATTAGGCATGCTTCTGAGTGCTGTCTGCTCTTCAGAGAGGGGAATTGGTCTGAGTTTTCTTTGTGGATTTTTTGGTTTGGTTTTTTTAAAATCTTGCTGTATGAATGTTGATTTTTATTCCCCCCCCCCCCCAACCATTTCTGGAAGTATTTCCATTCTTATGGTAGTTCACACCTCAGTGCAGACATTGCAACTGGTTTATATGCTCTTTATTTGACTTACATAACAGATACTCTCATAACATATACAGGCTTTCCAAGATAATTTCTCAAGGGATCCATTTTCCTGAGGGTCAGTGCCACCTCCACAGGTGCTGCTGGTTTGGTTTCTTAAGTCTCATACTTGATTGTTCTCCAAAAAAGGAGGTGAACCTTCTTTTAAGGCCCAGGTGAAAGCTCTCTTCTCATTACGGCCTGTTCTTAGCTGGTGCCTACCAGCCCATACTAGAGTTCATTTATGCTGTGGAGCTCTGCTGAGGTAAGAAAAACAAACTCTTCTGGTGAGATAAACCTGCTTTGCAAATGGAAGTAGGATGTATTTCAGAGATTATATCTTGTGGTTAGTTATCATAAATATGTAAAATGATATCTGCTTTCCTAGAGGAACTGCTTTACCAGAATGGTTTATTTTTTGTTATTGTTCAGCTTTGAAATGCAATAGCATACAGTGTATAAATAATCGTGCTGCTGGGGTGAATTAAACATATTTTCTTTTGTGAAGCTGTATAGTGTCCTACCTGTACTAATGAAAGAAGAGAGATTGGAAACTGCCTTTTCCTTTCTTGAGTATCAGGGCAGAGGTGATTTACTAGAAAACAATAGGGCTGCTGAGTTTTTTTGGCACTAGTGGCTTAGGGTCAGATGAAGGCAGAAGAGAGTGAGGTGTGGTTGAGATGGGGGAAGAAGAGGAGAGATTTGAAGCTGTGTCTTGAATTACATGAACACCGATGCTATTTGCTCTTTGATCAGTGTGACCTCTGCTATTTAGTGGAAACTTAAATTAGGCGTGTAGGATTGGAAGGGACCTCCTGAGTCATCCTGTCTCTCCTCTTGACATCACAGCTGCTGCAGTATATAAACCCCTTTGAGAAGTCTGTCATAGTCCATCTTCAATTTAGCGAGGCTCTTTGTCTTGTCATAAGCTGGTTGTTTCCCAGCTGAGCTCCTGTGAAAATTAGAAGCCTTCTGCTTTTTGGCTAAGGCAAGTTCAAAGCCAGTTTACTTCTGTTTGTTTTACTGCCAGCATTGTCTTTCATTTTAAATGGTTTTGCGACTCTGTTGCATGTGAAACTTTCTTGGGCTTTATTTTTGTGACAGTCAACAAACTAAGGCTTTTGAAATGTGTCTTTTTGAGTAAGTGGGGTGGTGGATTTGATTGTTGTTTTGCTATTTTGATTAAGTGTTCTATTTTCTCCCCTTTTTAAATTGTTCTCACTTTGGGAAGTGTAAAGCTATGATCAGTCAGCATTTCAAGCTGCTTTGATTTAGGGTTTGTTTTTTTTTTTTGTATCAGTTTCTGCAGGATTGAAGCTTCCTAATGTAAACACGTTTCTTGATAGATCTTGGGCTCTCCTACAAGGAGAGAGCTCCTTGATAGCTTGTAGGTATCTTGAGTAGGATGAATCTTCCCTAGCTCTGTATATCTGTGTCTGAACTAGTCATCCTGGGCTGTCTATACAGTCACGAGAGAGAGATAGGTAGAGCTACCGAGAGATGAATCTGACCTATTTTACGATCAAAGGAATTGCGCTCTAAATCCCCGAGAATCATGGAAGCTGAAGGTGGCTTGTGTTGATGAGAATTTCTTCATTTAATCAGAATAGTTTTACTACTTCTGACTGGCTGATTAGCTTTTGGTTTATAGTGGCAATTCTCGTTACTGTCTGTGAGTATATGTGCTTCTGTATATAATGGGAACACTAAAATACAATGGTACTGCTTCTCCGTTCTTAATGTGTGATATCAAATGACAAAGACAAACACTAAGACCTACTATAGAACTGCTTCTACAGAATGGACCTAGTTTCTATATGTTTCTGGAATAGTAGATGTAGAAGGCTGATTCTGCTCTTAATCTTGCAAAAGTCATGGATTATTGAACTCGCTCCAAGACTTGAAGGCAGAAGTTCATTGTTGGCCAAGCAGGAGTCTCTCAGACAAAGATGTGTTATTTCAACTACTTAGATCTCTTAGGTTTCAGACAGGGTAGTGAGACTCTCTGGTTGCTACGAAGGAGTAGGAAGGCAGACAGAGAACCTCAGACAGTGTAAAACTTTCTTGTTAATAGTTTCAGTAGAAAAACACTTTCTGCTCCCTGACCTAATAGTTAATAGGCAAGTAATATCATTGAGGACCTAGAGTAGATCAAGAATTTTCAAGGATGGTCAGTGCTACACAAACCTTAAAGGAAGTACAACAGTGTTGACAATGCTTGAAGGCCAATTTTCAATCTTGCACTAAAGCCAAGGATCAGCTCGGGCTTGTATTGATTTAATGTTCTCAGTCAATCTCTTTTCTAAGGAGGTAACAAAGTCTGTACAGGGTTGCTGAATGACAGTTATTCAGAATTATTTGTAACAGCCTATTTGGAAATGCTTTACAGTTGTCCAAAAGCCCTGTAAACAGTGAATCAGGAAAAATAGTCAATGTTAGTCCAAGGCTAGCAAAAAGTGACTTCTCCAACACATATACTGGTGGTCAGTAATGATCATAAGAGTTAATGAATCTACTTGTACTTAAAAATGTGTCTAATTTGCTGCCCTCCCTCCCTCAGTGGAATTACCTGGAATGACTGGACCTTAAACAAGGAGTATTAGTCCTCTTGGTCTGGAAGGCAGTGCAGGCTAGGGAAAGATTTTTCCACTTTGCTGCGGAAAGAGGTAACATGTTCCTTCCTTGGCAGACAGTGTATGTTCAGATCTGCTCAGATACAGAAGTGAGCTGAATAGGAGGAGCAAATACAGCTGAGACAGTCCAAAGCCCTTGGATGAGCTGGTGGTCTGTGTGGACTAGGGTGGGGCAGACAGTTGTGTTCTGTGGTAGGTGCATCCAAAATGAAGGTGCTGTTGCTACTGTGAAATGCAAAGGGAACAAAATTCCTTGGAGAATAATGAAAGAGGTTTGGATTAGGTATTATACCTCACTCACACCGTCCTGTGTAAATGGAAGTCCCACTGATAAGTCTGTCTGCCAAGGCAGAAAATTAAGTGTATAGCTTTTCTGTGTGTTGCCATTTCATAGATCTTGAAATATTGATTTCTTGACTTTCAAGGCAGAGTTGCACTCTCTGAAATGATGATAACATTCATCTAGTTCACCTCTGCCGATGTGATGTCTGTGCATCACCTTGGTGGTTTATGAATGGACAAACCCAATTTTATTACAGAGTCATTCTTACTCGCGAGTCACTCTGCTGTTTGACTTGGCATGCATGGACTTCACTGTACATTTGTGCTTTTGTGGGGGCAGAGCTGATGGATGCTGTTCAGAGTCTCTGTTCCTATTGAGAAACAGCTGCCAAAGACTTGATGCACTGCAGAATTTCTCTGCTTTATCCTTCTGGGTGCTCCTGTCTTTGTAGGACTGAGGAATTTTTTAGGACCATGTGATTTATCTAATACTCTTTCCTCCTCAGTTTGTAGACTTTGTATAGGATCTTCATTCACAGCACTGCCTTCAGTCTTTTCACTATCATTCCTACCAAACGTTGCTGTCACTTCATATCAAACTTCTCACCTTGCCAGCTTACTTGAAGACTTGTAAGCCAGCTACAAATGATGAGAACTCATTTTGTCTCATTTGGCTGTACCCGCTGTCATGACAGGAAAGTTGTATGGTTTGCCAGAGATCAACTGCTTAACCTGTTTCATTCATTTATAACTTAGCTTTGTGGGATTCCACAGTGCTCTTGTATCTTTTGCATTGGGAATAATGTATGTTGCAATCTATGAGTACTATAAGGGTTGGAGTTTCATGGGACTGTAATGCTGGTGTTATCCATCTCCAGTATCCTCGGCTGTTGCAGTCTAAGGATCACCACCTGCCTTTAGAAGACTACCTTTGGGGTTTGCCATTGGTGATAAGGAGTTTACCTTGATGCTCTTGCCAGACCTAGAACGATGTACTTGGAATGTACTGGCTTTGCTTTGTTGGCTTTTAAAGCACTTAATTCTTGAAGGGAAGCAAGTTTTATTAGTGAAGTTGTGGGGTGTGTTTTCCAACTAGCTCTGTTCTAAGGGTTATCCAACTTAATGTGAGTCCAGCTAAAAATCACTGTTTTGTGTGACATTCCCTTAAACAACAAAGGTGAAAATACTTTCCTTGCTTTATGTAGACCAAGCCTCATCAGTAACTGCCTCTCCTGTGCTATGGCAAAAGGGGCTTTCTCCCCACCCCTATCAACAAGTACAACTAAGAACTTGAGCTTCTTGCTGTGTTGGAATTACTACAAATCCTACTAATCGATGTAAAATCAACTAAAGAAATAAAAAAAAATCTAGATAGTGTCTATCTGGAAAAAGGAATTGGATACCCTCAAATCTGAAATGCATAGCTGGGAATGTACTTATGTAGGTACTACAGTACTGCTTCATCTCGAAAATTTAGTGTCAGCAAGTTGTGTGCGAGTTCAGAACCATGTCTCTGTATACACATATGCAAAAAATACTAGCTGGACTTGCAGACTGATACATCTGTAGTTACTTGAAGTTCTCTTAAGACATCCCAAGTCTGACCACGTGAGCTGCTTTCTTTGGTCCTTTAGCAGTTTCCCCCAAACAACATGATCCCTGTTCCCTCTTGCAGACTGGTTTTCTCAGTTCTTAGATTGATGGGGAGGTGATGATCCTCCTTGGGCAGTACTTGAGAAATGTGAAAACAAATGTATTTAGTGCAGAGAGAGGCCAATCCACACGGTCATTCCTTTACGACATACAGGTAATTTCTTACTGGAAGAGGTGAGGATAAGGAACATAGATGGCTATTTCAGTTGTAAAATGTTTTGACTCCTGAAGTAATTAAGTTATGAGTTTAGGGAGCTATAATAGAAAACCTCCTTGCAGTCAGATCTCTTGGAATATTTCACAGAGGAGCAGTGTGGATCATTCTAGTACAGCTTCATGAAACCTTTAGAGGCTTTGAAATTTGTCATTTTGTGCTTGAAGAAAAACATACCTTTACACAGTGCAAAATCAGTTAATGTCAAAAGGTCCATTTTCAATCTTGAGTCTAGTTGATTAAATAGAGTCTTGGAGCCACAAAAGCTGTTGGACAAAATATGATCATATTGCTGAAGGATTTTGGCTTTTAGAAAACCGTACATTTGACAGAATACTTTGCAGCTAAGACCAACGTGCTATTGTCTACGACAATTATCTAGTACTCAACAACAGTTATAGTCTGATCAGATTATACTATTGCCTACATGATGGCAAAATTATAACATGCTAATTGATTTTTTTAATGTTTTTTTATATGGAAACAAATATGCTGGAAACAAGAG
Source organism: Actenoides lindsayi (assembly GCA_025331215.1). Taxonomy (NCBI): domain Eukaryota; kingdom Metazoa; phylum Chordata; class Aves; order Coraciiformes; family Alcedinidae; genus Actenoides; species Actenoides lindsayi. The sequence goes on from WTSP01009769.1 coordinate 60,282, forward strand.
AGTGCTTTTTTAAAAGAAATTTTTGCTCTTTGATATCCAAGCAGATGCTTTAAAGGTGATTTAAATTTTAAATTGGATTAGTAGTAGTAAACTGCAGAGCAGCTGAGAACAGTGTGAGTACCTTGTTAAAAAGGTTAATTAGATAATTAGGAGTTAGAAAAATATCAGTAGAACCAAAGTAGAGTGTAAGTTTTGGTTTAACTGTAGTACATGAAGCTACTGTGTGTACTGTCTTAAGTTTCTGAGGGATGATCATATGTTTACAAATTGTGATAAAGTTTATCTATAGTCATAACACATTAAATAAAACTTGACAATATATAGAAAGCATAATTTCCTCAAGATGGATTGGCATATGGGACCTATCTATAAAATCTTCACAGCAAGAATAGTACTTTCTCCTGAAAACATACATTCTAGCAGCTTGTTGTAATCAAGGTAATCCCATATCTGGAAGTGTTAAATGCAGGTTTTGTTAGAATAAAATTGCAAGATTTCTGCTAGAACTGCATACTTGGAGGGAAAAGATGTAAACACAGTATATCAGGCGCGTCTGTGAGTGTGGGAGATGTCATGTAAGAGCCTCTAAATTGAGGCTCTTCAGCAGCAAATCACATTGATTTTTCCAGATGGACCCATATGATCCATTGGACTGCTGTCTTTTCTTCCATGCCCCAAACAACACTCTACTGTGAGGTCCCAGTGAGTTTAGTGGCAGAGTCTAGACTGGATTGCACTGGGGGAGGGGGGGAAATCGCGTACTCTTTGTTTCATTTTCTGTGCTGTTTTTCTCCACAAATCTAGCACCACCAGCACCTTGGATCTCCTGCAGTACCTTGTTCTGCTTCCTCTAAATAGCATCTGCAGTAGCTGATGCAGGACCCAACTTGAGGGGAGCTTTGGTGTAGGATTCCAGTACAGGAGGTTTTAGACCATGTACCCTCTCCCTTTTTCCAGCTATACTGGGTTACAGGGGTGCTATCCCTGGCTGCTATAGGCAAAGTCTCTGATGTGGCTAGAGTGAGACCAGTAAGGGAAGGATGGAGAAAGCAAGAAAACAACTGAAGCAGAGCACTCTAGCCTCTTGTCTCTTTTCCTTGATGCTCCATGTGGTAGGAGCAGGGACATAGAGGAAGCAGAGGTCAAAGTGGCAAATGTAGAGTTGTACTGAGCCAGGGCACTAGGAATGAATTTGTGGACTTCTCTGATATCACACTGGTACGTGTCTCATTGCTTGCTTTTTTCTGATCCTCCCTCCCTCTGGATCTGTGTTTTTAGTAACTTGTCTACAACTCTTATTTGGAGTGTTTTTTTCTTGTAGTCCTACATACACTAGAAAGAATAGCAATTTTTGCATTCTTTATTCAGAGCAAAAATATTTTCTGTGTTCTGTTTGAACCATAAGATGTATTTTGGATCGACTAGGGCAATCAGCTGAACTCAGTTCTTTGCTGATTAAAATAACAAAATATTGTCTGAGTGCAAAGAAAAGCTAGTCATATAAGAAAATGTAAAAAATCTTCAAAGAAATCTGTTAGACGTATAAACAAAATATTTTCCAGCCTTCCACTTCTGTTTCCCATGACCATGAAAGACTATACTTTGCAGCTGTTCTGTAGTTTTTCTGTGGAGAATTTCTCCAGTTTCGTGTGACACGGGATATAGTAGTCTGACTACTGCTGGAGCACTCATAGAAATTCAAAATATCCTTCAGCTTCTAAGACAATAAAAACCTCACTTCAAACTTCTGAAGGCTGATGCAGCATATGTATGTGGATTTCTGAGCCACGGAAACCTTCAGCTGCTGCATATGTTGGTGTTAATACAGGCCAAGTGTGTTTTCTGGAGGTTCACAACCTGCATGTGTCCTCACCTACATCAGCCAAAAGCATACTTCCACAGCCAAGATCTGTAATGCTTCCCTGTTCCTTTGGAAGCTCCGTGACTGTCACCACAGGAACCATAGTTCACCTTTTTTTGTCAGTGCCCAAGAAACAGTGATGCCTGGGGAAAGCACACATACCCGGCAGGGGAATGTTGATGCCATGTTTCTGTTGCATTAAATGCAGCATGCTATTCTTCGTGTAAAAGAAATCTTTTCTACCAATTCCAGGTGTTGGTGACCCTAATGATCTTAAGATTTTTAGTTCATAAATGTTGTATGCAGAGTCCCTCTAAGTCATATGGTCTGGTCTAATATCAGCTTTTAACTTCAAAGCCTGATTCTTTTAGGAATGCTCCTTAAATAACAGTCTGTGCTGAACAGAGACCAGTTAGTGTTGCTTTCCTACAAAGAAGGCAAGCATTGATAAACCTCCATTGCTCTGATGTGGTACCAAAAGCCACCTTTTGCTCTTGAAGTTGGAAATGTAAAGCTCTTTCAGCTACAAAAGAAGTCTGGTGATTTTTTTTTTTCTTTCATGTTTGTACAGCATCAAATACAATGGTGTCTAGTCCTGCAATTAGGAATTCTAAATGCTGTGGGGTAGCAGTAAGTGGTTCTAAGTGGCATCTTCAAAACTAGCTGTAACTTGGTCTCATTCCTAATGGCATGGTTTATTGAAGTGTTCATCCTGTGTTTCTGAAATACATTCCTGTGATTCTAATATTGCTTGGATTGTTGCTATTGATGACTGGCTCAGGGCCAGTCAGCAGACCCAAAGCAAGGGAGACCTTGTATGAGAGCAGGCTTTCTGTTCAGTTAGTCCAAAGAGGCAGTCTAGGGTCTCTTCTCAAACTAGTTGCTGCCAGTTTCCCTCCACTAAGGGAATGCGAGCTCTCAACAGTCCTCATTTTATAATAAACAAGTATGAAACGATTTTTTGAAGATGTAAGTTGAATTCACACTGCCACAATCTTTCTTTTCAATGAGCAGCTTGGGAGATGAGAGAAGGCCTGTGAAAATTTACTATGGCTTTCCCCAAAGACCCTAGAAGTCTTGTTGTCCATAAGGAGAAACGTGTAGATCCATTACAAGCTTAGATAACATAGCAATTCTTACAAAGTGTATGGACAGGTTGCATTTGGGGGTGAGGAGATGGGTGTTTTGGGGTTTTTTATTTGCTTGTTTTGTTTGTTTTTTAACAGATGCCATATAGCATACTTCAGGGCCCCAACAGACAGCTCATATTTCTCTCTTCTGTTCCCACTCTGAAATACCAGGAAAACAATTGTAATCTTTTCTCACTTCCCTTCTGGCATTATTATAATATATTTCCTGGTCATCTTCTGAGATAAATGTAACAAGTGTTAGCACATAGCTATTAAATCTTCTAAGACTGCAAAATAGCTATTCCTGTCTGTTCCACAGACTTCTGATAAAGCACCTTTTAACTATGAAATCTTTCAAAGGTGTATGAATGTCCTCACATTCTGTGTTTTTTTTTTCCATTCTACTCCCTGTTAAGCCTCGAATGTACAAAATAACATCGGTGTTGGCTGTTACTCTAGATTCATGCATACACAACTGAGAGTGTAATAGAATTCTCCCTTTTTTTTAATAGTTTCATCATGGGACTCAATTAATACAACCTTTGCTGTTCGATACTAATTTTGATACTTGTCCAGGATGAGAACTAGAATATAGAGGCTATTTTCAATCATGTTTTGTACTTGGTACTATAAATTACTATTGACTTCGGCTTAAGCTTAGAATTTGTTCCACCCTGCCCTGTTTAAAACCCATCACCCCTGCCAGATCTGTTCTGTGATTGTGCACAGTGCATCTTTCCTCTATCACGTGTGTACAGTTCTGGTTTTAGCCCATTTTTCTGTATAATGAAATGCTTGTGACATTTCTTCAGTGACAGCAACTTTCTATAAATTAGGACATTTTGAGGAGAGAAAACATTCTAATATTAGTTTGAGGCTTTTTTTAGTGGTGTTTTCGTTCCCTTCTGTTAAAATCACATCATTGCTGTAGTAGAATTAAGGCAGTAGGGATGAGGAATTTAGTCCTATATCTTCAAACACATGCATGCCCTTCTTTCACTTAAACATCTTCCTAAAAAACATGTTCCTTTAGAAATGAATCTCTAGTAGATGTGAAAGTGTCTGCCAGCTTTTTAAAATTGAAGATAAGAAGACTTTTTTTTCCCCCCTTTCATCATTCATCTTCAGACACACAGATGATATTTCATTACAATACTTTGGTTCCTACAGGCAAGCTAAACAGTGTGTCCTCAAAGTTATTGCCCAGATTTTCTTGCTTTCCTATTCCCTTCTGTCTTTATAATCAAGAAACAAGATACTCGCTGAGATCCTCCAAGGAGAAATTTTATTTTACTAATAACACCCATTCCAGGAAGCTTTAAAGCCATGCTCCCTTACTGTTTTGTAAGGGAATAATGTGATTACTACTGAAACTAAATACAAGGTTAACCTGGTTGGAATTTCTCAAGTCAGTGTTCCCATAGAAAATGGAATAATTCCACAGTACATCCTTGCCTCTTCCTAATGCATTGTTTAAGGCCACGTGTTATGTGGAGTCGGGTGCTGTTGTTCATAAAGCAGGTGATTTTTATTCATAGCTTGCTTTATTTGGCTAATTTGTAGAGCTGTACTACTACACAGACTCTCCCCTCCTTTCCCTGGCAGTAGCTGTATCTAGTCAGATGCTCGGCACTGCTGCACCTGCAGAGCTCAGCTCCATCTGCTCCACGTTCGTTGGACATGCCATCATTTCTTAAAAAGGTAGAGGAGCTTAACAACAATTTTTAGGTGCGGTGTTTAACACAGACTGCAAGGAAAATAGGTTTCATGTTGTGATTTCTGTATGCATTTTTTACTCCTTTATAACCATAGCAGTCAATGACTTCTCTAGTAACCTTGGTATAAATTGTCCTGTGAAGGAACAAGTGTGTGCTCCTCTCACAAACAGAAAAGAAAGAAAAAGCCTGGATCTTACCCCTTCCTTTTTCCTCTTCATTTTTTCTTGAAAGGCTTAGCCCTAGAGTAACAGCTTGATATCTGTCTACAGCTAAGAGCACAAGGCCTGGGTTGAACTTCAGTGGGATTACCAGTCACAGCAGGGATATATCTTCCTCTCCTTACCCTCAGGTAAGGCAGGCATGTGATGTAAGGTGTTTTATAGCCCCGTAATAACATTCTTAATGATCAATAGAATGTTTGTTTACATCTCAAACAGGTAAAAATATATGTTTATTAACACTGTGACATCACAATTTCCAGAAATTAATTTCAGATCATTTTAGGGAGTATAAAAATGTATTAACCCAAACTTTTTGACAAATTTCGGGTTGAGTTCTTGCAAAATAATGAGACAAACCAACAGTAGATTATGAAGAAGAAAATGAGTAGAGCTGATGCTGCAGAATTTTACTGTTAGAAATAAATTATTTGGAACTATTTCTGGAAAGAGATGTATGTCTTGATTCTGCTCCTGTGGTGGTGTGGCTCTGGTGATTAAACGTTGAATATTCACTCTTGTTTATGCCAGAACTGAGCAGTGAATTGGTATTTGCCCCAGTATAAATTCTTGGGATACAGCGTTTGCCTTCAGCTGGATTTAGTGCTACTCATCATAGCTCCCTAGGCCTGGCAGCTCAGCTGGTTTCCAGTCTACCTCACCACCCACTTACCTGACTTGCACTTTGTCAGCTTGTCTGGAGATGTTATAGGGGGAAGTGTCAAAAACCTTACTAAGGTCAAGGTAAACAACATCCATTGCTCTAACTAAATCCACTGAGCTGCTCGCCTCATTGTGGGAGGTGATGAGGTTGTTAAAGCATGATTCCCCCTTCATAAATCTATGCTGACCATTCCTGACCACATCCTTGCCCTTCATGTGTTTGGAAATGGTTTCCCAAGTTGTTCTATCATCTTTCAAGGGATTAAGGCGAAGCTGACCAGCCTGAATCCAAGTCTACTCCCAAGTGTGTTAAAGAATTCCTCCTGTGTACAAAGCACAGATCACATCAAGTTCTATGATTTAAAATAATAGTAGTAATAACTGTCAAGTATTTAAGTGTAGTGACTCATGTTTTTCAGGCTGGATCATTCTGCTCTGGGATGCAGCACTGTGGGCTGAACTAGTTTGGCAGCAGGGGGGCACTCCATTTAAGAGAATTTTCATGGTTCCTAACATTTGCAAGCATGTATGAGAAGCAGGCAGATTTCATGTGTGATAAAAGGCATTCCTGTCTTCATTATGGTGTATTCTTCCTTAAAGAGGAAAAAAAACAGCAACAGGTTGTTCTGACCCTCCTGCCCTATCTGTTGTTATCCCTAAGTGTGCACATTACCTCTGCTACAGAGGTGGCAGTGGGTCAGCGAGCTATCCTCATTTCTTCTTTGTTCCAGGCGCTCTCACCTCTGTCTTGAATGTTTTCTGCAACTATAATTGGCAGGTTGATACACTTGAAGGCAGCTACCCTTCAAGTGGAGCACTGTGCTTCATAATTCATTTCTAGCCCATTGTAGCCGTTCCTCATGTTAAAAACATGGAATTGAGGTCTTCTTCCAGTGAATTGTGCTCCTGCTACAGGGGGATGAGGGGGGAGAGGGCTTTTTAAGGCAGCTATTTCGTCTGTGCTCACAGTTTTACCACAGCAGCAAGTTGCAATATAAAATTTAAGAGGTCAGTAAACAGCTTGTCAGTAACTGAGCAATTTAAACAAAGGCTTCTCCTCAATATTTGATGCTTGGGAGGGAAAGAGGAGGAGAGAGCCAGCAATGCAGTGTTCAGTGTGTTACCACATTTGCCCCATTTTTATAGAATTGTGATTAATAAGGAGAGTAACTGTAGTGAGACAATGACAGGCTTTATTCCCAGATCATCTTTGAATTTGGTTCTTGAAATTGATTGTTGAAACACTCACTAATGAGTCCTGTGTCCTCCAATGAATGCAAAAAAATGTGTGTGTGCATTGAGGGATTTAAACATTTGAATTGGTTATGTCCCACAGTATGAGGCTTTTTGACAGTTTGGATCAGACAGATATAGGATATGCAGCGAATGGAGGGAGTGATTCCTGTTATTTGGTCTTTAAGGTCCTTACGTGCTCTCTTCCTCACCTAAAAGTCTTTTAAAATATTCAGTCTATGATAAAGCTTACTTCCATTAGGAAAAAATCACTAGTGATGTGGCTTAATTTATGCAAACCCCTCCCTCCCCGTGCATGTTAATTATTAGGAATCTGGTTGGTTTGTTTGTACTACCTAATCAAGATTTGTTTTTATAGGCTATCAGATCATGCTACAATAATCTAACAGATGGATGGTAGATTAACAAAATACATGGATTTCAATTCTTCATCTTTTTTGCATATCATCTCCTGTGGTGAATACCTAGAATTACTGTTTAACCATTTTCAAGGAAAATTTAAAGATGACTTTCAAATTCTGATTCTAACTCTGTTGGGGGGTAACATTTCTATAGTAAGTGAATTTATGCCAGTAACAGACACTACTTTTGGCACAATACATATTTGTTTTGATTCTTTGGGTGGAAAGACTAGAAAGCATAATGGACTAAAGTAAATATCACAGTTTTTTGGAAATGGTTACACAAACCATTCTCAATGAAATCGGAAATTCCGTAGTGTTTGGCTCTAAAATTTTTGGTCTGACCCATATTTGGTGTTTTATAGACTTGCAGAGTGATATTAGCATCATTCCCCTTGGTGTGCATGTGTAGGGGTGCACATGTGTAGGGATGTGGGGCAGCATCTGCTGGAGCAGGGCTGAGCACAGAGACAGCATCAGGAAAGAAGTGAGGAGGGGGTTGTCAGCCAGGACAGGCAGTGCAGCAGCACTAAGCCCATCCAGTGATCATGCACAGCCCTCCTAACATCCTACAAGCACACCAGGCCTTCATCTTCTTCACCCTGGGAGCACCATGGGGCCCTGTGCAGAAGGACCTTTCAGGATATGGGAGCAGTCCAGAGCCATTGCTTTTAAATTTCTTTTTTCAGCTGTAGGTTTTGAGGGAGCAAGGTCTGTGCAAAGTGCTGCTCAGGGAAGTAGTTACTGCTGTTGCTTTCTTCCATATATGTGTGCGTGTGCACATGTATGTACTTTTCTCAAACTTCACACCTACTGTTGTGTCTAATGAATTTTGTTATATGATTGGAAAAGAATGATGTGATGTTTTTTTCAGGATGGGAGTGGTTTTTTAAAAATATCTCTGGTGGTGAGGCTTGTTGGTCCTTTCATTGATCATTGATAGTCTTTGTGCTGCTTGTTTACATGGAGTGATATAGGTGTGGTGGGTTGACATCAGTCAACAGCCACCCAGCAACTTATTTGATTGCTTCCCACCCTTGCAGAGTGGGGAGAAAATAGCAGGAAGACAAGAAGACTTGTGGACTGAGACAGTGATGGTTTAACAGGGAAAGCAAAAGCTGTGCATAGACTGGCAAAACAGCAGGAGGAATTAATCTCCTTCGCATTGCTAGGCAAATGTCCAGCAGCTTCATGGCAAGCAGGGCCTTAGTATGCATAATGGCTGCTTGGGAGGACAGTAACTACACATGGGTCCCCCCTTGCTCCTCCTTTCCATGAGCTTTTCTCGATCAACACGATGTCATGTGGGTTATATATCCTCATTAACCACTATCCTCTATTAAGCCCTATGTATGTACGTTGACATATACATAGATAAAATTTCCACTTTCCATTGAGCCCAGTTCAATGTCTGTAACAACGGTTGATGACTTGGGCTTACTGTATTAAGGTGATCAGTCAAGGCAGGAGAGGTGATTTGTTGGGTTATTGATTGCCAACTCCAGCTTGCGTTGGGTCCTCACCATGCTTGCCCTGTTCCTTGTAAGGCTCATTGTCTGGTGTTTTAAGTGGTTCCTACTGTAGTACTTACTATAACGTTCAGCTCAGAGAATGGGTTATTTCCCCTCAAAGTTAAATCTCCTTGAGGTACACACTGGATTTCTCCATCCTCTTGCATTTTCTACCAAGTGCACCCGGGTCATTGACAGAAGGCAATCCCAGGAATGGGTTTCCCTTTTCCCAAGGGCAAGCCATGCTGCTTTTCCCAGACAGTTCCCTAAATGCACAGTGGGATCTTTATCTGTTCCCACAGTATAGAAGCACCTGTTTGTGCAGCTGCCTAAGATCGATGCCACCTCCACTAGCCTGAGGTTTTACACCTGAACAGCACTTAAACCTTAGATTTCTTGAGTTGATGCTGTAGGGAGAATGCATAAAAAAATCCTTTTCAGGCATCTATGATAGCAGTGGTCGAAAAAGGCAGCACCCAGTAGCACCACCTCTCAGCTGTCATTTTGCAAGGTTTGTGAGTTCCCAACCTAACCCCTAACTGTTAGTGGAACTTGGGGTTCCCCCAAAAGGTGATTCAACGTGATTGTGGTGGCTGAGACTGCTTTTGTTAGGTGCTGACAGTGCAGTTTTGAACTGACTCTCCTCCTTGTCCCCACTTTTACACTGCTTATTGGTTTGGTGCACAAAATGGTTTGAGTGTGTACAAACATGATTACTTATTTGTTATGGTTCAGCCTCTGATGGAGACAGAAAGCATTGGTGGTCCCTTTCTTGGTACCACTTGTGCATTGGGAACACCTGTCCAAGGAACCAAGCAAAATGTAGTTTCAAGTGAAATGCCCCAGCTACAAATAGTTGTAGTGTCTTCGGTGCCAATGACTTTGATGTACTGCTCTGTTTGGGTTGTGCTAACTTCCTTGTTACTTTAAACAGAGGTAGTGAGGACTACAGAGAGTGCCGAGAGGCTCAGCTGTTGGGATAGACTACAAGGTCTAGTGTGAGGCCTAGGGAAGCGGCTTACTTCACATAGATGAGCCCTCAGAGCTTCATTGAACTCTTTCCTGTGAAACACTCCAACCTAAGACCCGCAGAGAAGTGAAGGGATGGTGCACTGACAGTTTCTACCTGTTGATTTCTGTGTGCTGATAATGTCCTCCCTGCTGTGTGCCTTGGATGCTAATTGCATGAATATTAGACCCACTTGAACTAGTGAATCACAATAAATTCAGGAGAAATGGCAATTACGCTATGGTTGGATCTGATATTTGCATACTGGGTTTTTTTATGTAGGGAATGTAAATCATGTTGAAAGAGACCTACAGATTTGTTGTACCTGATTCCTGAATGCAGAAGGCCAGAAAGGAGAGAGGATGTGCAAGCAACGCAAGAAGGATTTTACTGGGCATGAGGCTGAAGTGGTACAGCTCTGAAGGTCTCCTGACATGATGCAGTGGCTAAAGCTAACGCCTTTGAAAGGCAAAAAATGTTTGCAGACAGGAGGCCTGGCTGATTATACAGGAGTTATATTTGGGGTGGCTGTGACCTGCCAAGGTACACACATAGAGCTTCTTATGGGGAAGGTGTTTTACCTGGAGGAAAACCTACTTCATGTTCCTTCATGTTAGTTTGAATGCAAGGATGAGGGGATGTTAAGAAAACGAAACTCTGCAACCAGTGGTGAACAAATCTGTACAATGCCTTCCTTCTGAAGGCTTTCTTTTTCCCGAGTGTGGGGAACCACAGCGGGAGGCTGTAAGGTGATCGGGGCTGCCCTGTCCGGCTGGCCAACGCGCTGCCCCGTGCTGCCCTGACTGTGCAAGGCGGGAAAACCCTGGGAGGGAAACTCCATACGGAGAGAATGACAATGACTGGGCTTTGTGATTGCAGGGGCATGTGTTTGGCTGTTGTGAGGCTGTGGTGGGGGGGGGATGTAAGGGGATGAGTAAGGGGACAGCTAGGCAGCTGTGTGAACTCCTTTCATGCTGCACCTGACGCCATGCCTTTTGGGGGCACGGCCAAGGTCAAACATTGTGAGGGTTCCTGAAGCGCCACGCCGCTTTCGCCCATCCAGCGTGGCAGGCACGCTGCTTCGGGTCACGTTGCCAAGGGCAGGCTGCCTCTCCTCTGAGGGTAGCTGCCTCTTCTTATGCAGATGTGTTTTGGCCAAACAGTTCTGTGGAGGTGCATCTAAGTCAAGAAGGTAGTTCAGAATAAGGAATTTTATCCTCGTGTGCTGAAGATAATCTGAAAATGAGCATAGGTAGCGGCCTCCTATGGTAGAAAGGCATAGGAAATACTGTTTCTAGTGGGGAGTGGATGTCTCTCCAGTGCCATACATTCTCATTTTGTGGAAAGGAATATCACAGACATCACCAAAACAGTAATCTGGAGCTTCAAAAAAGTATCCATCATAACTGTGGTAGCAAATGAGATTATTTTTTTTCAATTTCAAATTGGGGGGGGGAAGTTTCAGTGTGAAAAGACTCAGATTTCAGGTCAAAATCATTACTGAAATGGAAGAAACACTGGGATTTTTCCATTGTCTCTCTCCTTTTCCATCCAGCTCCATGTCTCTTCCCTGCCCAAGCAGGGTGTATGAGCACGTCACAAGCAGGTCATTATTGCCAAGACACACAGATTGTTCATTTTCAGCTCATGAATAAAGCCCAAAAAGGTGGATGGTGTTACAGAATTGCTCCTGTTCATTGCCAGGCACAGTGTTATCATTACTTTTGATTGACTTTGCTCTTTCTCAGATCCTCTGGTATTTTTTTCCACATGTCCGAGGGCTGTTGAGCAAAGAGCTGATTATAATTTACCTGATCACTGCCATGAAAAATCTGACCACTGACGGAAGAAGCCATTTTGCAGCTCATTAAGTCCTTTCACTTCTTCCCCTGCCGGCCCACCCTCAATATATAAATTTCATACATTATTTGTACATCTCTGTCGGGCTTTGTCAGCACAGTCTCCTCTGTTCCAGGGTTTCTCACCTACGCTATGTAGTGCAGGGAAAATTCAACAGAATCAAAGTCTAATGAACTGTTCTCTTCGTCTTTCCAAAACTTATTTTTAAGGTTTCATGATATTCTGTGACGCTTAGGAGGGCCTGAGGCCCACAGCCTCACATCAAGTACATGAAAACTTATCACTGTTCAGGGAGCTTGCTGTTAGACCATGACCCTTTCATTCCCACTGGGGGTGGGATTCAAGGAAGGAGGGTTTACTAGTACAGCTCTCCGGAGAAGGAATTGAGTGCATGAGGTCAAATATGAGTATCTGAAGAGAAGATAAATCATTCAATGCAGACAAGACTTCCTGATTTTCCCCCACGTACAGACAATGCTTACTCTACCATGGCCAAATGATACTGAGCAGTTAACGTAGACTGGTTTTGCACTTACATACCTTGTACCAGCATTGCTACTTGATGCTTGTACCTGTGATATATGGAAGGTTTGCAGTCTTTGCATACAGATGAATTTTATACCTTGCTTTCCTCTGTGATGATATTGCTATTGGTCATATTAATTATCCCTTAGTTCTTCAGGGCAGTTTGGAAGAACTAAAGGACATGAATAACACAAGTAGATTTGGTTTTAATTATGCAAAAAATGGCTCTTATTGAGTGACATTCTGGTACTTGAATAATTGTAGACTGGTGGTTGAATAGGAAAATACGGTTTACTTTGTATTGCAAGTGTAACAGATCATCTGGGACTGAGATTTTTTTTCCAGGTGAAGAGTAAAAGATAAGTAGATGTGGAAGTTTCGCTGCTCAAATAGTCATTTGCTGAGGACAGAGTAGGAAGTGAATACAGGATAAGTACTGTGTCTCCAGAAAGCCATTAAAGACTAACCTTTACTCTCTTCTGTGCCTTACCACTTGGCCTAACCACTGATGGATAGAAATTGGTTTGCTCAGTTTTGCCTCTAAGTTGCTGCTTTACTCCCTCTGCAGAAACCCCAATATCAAACTTAGTATTCTCAATATAAAATCCGTTTTCATAGCCACTTACTAGTGCCTCTGCGCTTGCAGATCTCCTTCCAGTTTCATTTGCTTTCTGTGAATGAACATTAAAAATGCAATTATGGTGGAGTTTGTAGATCTGTAATTTGCCGTCTTCATCTTTGAACTTCAAGACTTACTGTGGTATTAACATTTTAAAATAAGTGGAATACTCTTCTGTTTGCCCTCCAACTTCTGGGAGAAAAAAGTGGGGTGAAGAGACATTGCTTATATTTCACAGACTCAAAATACATTCGGGAGATTGAATATTTAGTGAATGACTTGTGTGTTACTTGCAAGTTTAGACAGAATTGATCCAGTAGTTTCATCTCAGAAAAATCCCAGGATAATCTTAATAATGGAATTGCTCTTTTATCAAACTTTATCAGGATGATGAGAGTATTTTCTTCTTCTGAGGTACAAAGACATAAGCTGAAATGTTTATTTTGCTTGAAAGGTCTGAATCCATGTCTGACTTCTGCTGCAAGGATGGGATACTCTGGGCTGGGGTTATCCTTCCAGTTTTGCAGCTCCATCACACTGAAAACTTGAGATATTTGTTAAGCAAGACAGCAAGTGTATACGTTATCTGGAAGGATGAATATTTTTGATTCATACATCTGCTTCATGTATACTGGTGAAATTAGGAACTCTGTCTTAAGTTTTATACCACCCTAGAAGAGCTGTAGCACCAGCAGTGAGACATTCTCCTGGGATCTAATGGATTTAACTTATCTCGGACTAAATGCTCTGTGCAGTAGGATATTGGATAAAAGAGACTGATGCTTTCTACTTTTGTATTTATGTGCATCTTTCATTTCTTAATACATGTTTAAACCCATATATTTAGTTTCGGATTTCATAGAAACTTTCATTTGATCTGAATGCAAACAAAAGTATGGTGAGGTTTTGTGCATTCATGTTTACTTTTCTTTGTGCTTGCTTTTGTTCAATGGCAAAGCCGAGAAATATGTTACCTACACAGCCTTATATTTGATGTTCTTTGCAGCAGCAGTCATGAAATAGGTGGAAAATGGGAGAGCTTTCTCACTGCAGTCTTTCACCACCAGCCAATGTTATAGATCTTAAACTGCTGAGATACCTGTTGGGTTTTTTTTATTTGGTTTGTTTTGCCAAAGTGGATCCGGGTAAGGTGTGGGACAGCTTCTTGGGCAAAAGGTGGCTCAGATCCGTGCTATATTAAGCACAAGGACATGAACTTCAGGATAACAATTATTTCATTACATCCAAAATAAATCTCATTGGACAGCTTGTATAAGACATACTTCACCTACAAGGACAGAAGAATTATTGCATGATAAACCTCTAGTACTCCTCTTCAATCTACATTTTGGATTACACTGTTATAAGGAAAATGCCTAAAGTAACTATTTGTGAATGAAAATGTGCATTAACCCCCAATTCTAAAGGGTAATCATCAAATTGATGGCAAAATGTTTTGCCGTCAGGGCTGCTTGCATAGAATCTGTCAGTTTGCCAAAGAGCCTTTAATAACTCTCTTCTTTTTAGAGCACTTTGCTTCCAAACTGTGCATGCTCAGACAGAATGTGAAATAGGGACTTGTAAAGCAAAGTCATTTCTCAGTCGGAGGCATCCAGAACAAAAGGACCCTTTTGTTTTATTTTTCTGGCAAGATGCTGAATAGTAACTCTGAAGCAGTTTGGACTACCCTTTGGAAGACTGAAGCATCTTTGAACTGGATTCCATGCTTTGGGAATATGAGAATACACTTGCAAAAGAGGATACAGCAAAGCTGATGTGAATATCAAAGAAGTGCTTGAAGTTCATATTTATGCTTGCTGAATGGTTCTTTCACTTTCAATGAAGTATGTTGGTTTCATGGAGATGATACAGAACTTTCTTCAACCTCACCTGTCACTGCTTTGCAAATGCCAGTTCAATTTTGCAAGGGACCTCCTGGTTACCTGTGGTGGTAGGAGACAGGGCAGAGAAGCACAATGACGCTGGGTGGTCGTGAACAACAAATATAGGTAATACAAAACATGAAAATCACGCCATAAAAATGCACAGTAAAAGTGTAACGGAGAGAAGATGTTTGTGAGCTAATGCTCACCTCAGCCAGTTGGACACTTGCCATGTGAGAATGGTTATTTGGGTACTGAGTCCAAGATGATTCTGCCTGGAGCCAGCACAGATGCCTCTGCAACTGTAGCCTGTGAAGTCCACCACCTGGGTACTCTGCCCATGGGTGCTTTGATGTAAATATATTTTCCAAATCTTTACTGAGTCCTTTAGCACTATATTTTTGCTCCTCGATGAGTGTTTTTATCCCACTCTTAAAGCTATACAACTTCCTCTTTGGTAAGGGATTTTCTGTCTTCGGGATGACATTCGTGGCTTTCCTAGAACTGCCATGACATTGCTATCTACAGGGTGAACGTTATCCCAAGGTTTCAGTTTGGAGTAGAGATGACTATGTATAAAGTACCATTTGGAGGAAACTGACAAAACAAACCCATGAGAAATATTTTTACAGTGCACAGAAAAGCTAGTAAAATGGCATAAACTGGAGAGGTGCCAGGAGATTAAAAGAGAGCAGTTAGAAGTGGTTGCTTTCTTTTAAATTTCTGAATTTCCCATTTAGTTGGATGCTTGTTCATCACATTTTCATTAATAATATGTAGATCCTTGTGATTGATTTTTGTGGAATAGTACTAGTCCTGTAAGTTCACAAAATAAAAACCCAAGACTTTCAGTGATGAGCCTAAGGCCAAGCAAGAACTTGGTGTGTGCATGTGCACATCTCTTTGTAGAGTGGACGAAATACTGAGCGTAAATTCATGACTGGAGTGAACTGAAACATGGGATGGAGAGGACCCATCCCTGCCCTCCAGCACTTCCTGCAGTCAGCTCGATTGCTGCTGAGCGTAGGCATCCTCTGACCCCTTAATTTCACTATTTTTCTTCTTCTTTGTCCTAGCAAGTTTGACTTTTGCCACAATTTTAAGAGCAGATGGATGGTGGCTCACACAAGGCTTCTCAGCCTCTCCCCTACTTTTAGAAACAGTGGTCTTTCCACGTTTATATAATCTGGGATAAGACTTTTAACATAAGTAAGGCACAAGCTACGTCTTGTGCCTTTGAACTACAGAGGACATACATCTGCTGTTTGAATGCCATTTCGAACGCCTAACCTCTGCCAAATCTTCCTGCCTTTGAAGTCCATGGGAGTCTTGCCACCGACTCCAGTTGGGATAGGATTTAGCTGACAAAATGTCTGTGTTCCTTTGTTTCACATAATTTGTTTGTGGTGTCTAGCAGACAATAATATCTATTTACGATTAGGGCTGGCTGAGGGAAGAGGGGATTTATAAGCAGTATGTGTCTCTGGCCTAGTGATGGAGAATATTACAGTTCACTGGGGTTTTATGAGGTTATCACACCAGATAAGTTTCAATATTAATGTCTGTCTTTTCTCATTCCCTTTTAGTAATCATTTACTGATAGTATGGCTTGACAAAGGGAAATTTAATTACATGAACTTGGACATCATACCAATTGTTTAAAAAATCAATTATTCATGCAAGGCTGCTTTTCCTGAACAGTGGAGAAATATTTACCTTTTTGGGGAAAGACAGATGAATGACTCCAGACATTCCTTGTAGCGAGTGATTGTTCGAAATATTTAATCAATTTTTCAGTAACATACAGTTCTACACTTGTGGAATGTAAAGTCTTTTATTTTTGGATCACTTGCATGCTTGTTATATGTAGTACACTTTTAAGCATCTGCTTAGGTATTGCCTGCGTTTAGTATTTTCAGGATCTGTGATTACACCATATGCTGCCATGAGAGGATTAGGCTGTCAGTGTTATGTCAGAGGAGCATGGAATTGCAATCTGGTGCATAATTAGAAGGATATATTCGGGAACATTTCTTAAGTGACTGAATTTATACTGATTATTCAGAATAAGTGCACATCAAATTACAGACTTTGCATGTATGTAAGAAGCATACGTACACTTGAAATGTCACAGGCTGGTAGGGCACTGAAAAAAATATTGAAGGATGAGCAGAAATAGTCTGTGAACCAAATCAAGCACTCGGAACAGATTAGGGAGAGGTGTTTTGTGCAAAGTGATTTTGTGCTTACTGACTCCTCATCTTTCTTAGTGCCAGACTGTTCCTGTCACACACATTAGAGATGGCTGGAGGGTGGATTCAGAGAGCTCTGAAGGGCTTTTGCAGCAGCCAGCACCTATGAGACATAGCAGCATGTCTCTTTGGTGCGGGCTTAGCAGGGAGAGGCTGCTTTCACATAGAAGGGAAGGGACTATGCTTTCCGTGGCGGGATAAATCAAAGCTGCCCTAGAGCTTCCAGAAAGCTGGCCCTATCAGCTGCTGCAGCTCTGGCACTGGACAAAGAAGAGGAAAGGGTCTGAATTGCTCAAGATAACGGCCACTCTGCTTTCTGCTGGCAGAATAAAATAGTGGTTGAAGAAAGTCTCCTTTCAGCCTTTGCTTTTTTGCCATCCAGAAATGCAAATCATACTAAATGGTGGGGTGGTTTTGATCCAGAATTGCCAGCTGTTGTTTTAAGGAGATCTCGCGCATATGGGTTTGCATTGGAAATATAATAGATAATATAAAACAGGTGGTTCTAAATTGTGTGAAACTCTAGCTCATGGTTTAGGGTGAAGGAGACAAGTGCATTTCCAAATACCGTGCTTCGGTGTCTTGGTGGCTGGCCCTCACTGATGAGATGCAAAACACGTATAACTGAAGAGCTTGTTCTTGTATTTCTTCTCCTCCAGATTGCTAGATGGGACTTATCAATGTACAATTCAACCTAAAGGAAAACATGTTATATGTTTGAGGAGGAATCGTTGTAAATGTAAAAAGAATAATTATTCCTAATTTACGTGGGATTGGTTATACCACACGTGTTGCCTGACTCTGACCCTGTGAAACTGTTGAACTTGCTGGATTTTCTGATTTACAGACCTGAGAAGGAAAATCATGGCTTCAGTTAGTGAAGTTGTATGTAAGACTGAACACAGCACTTGTCATGGTTGCACTGTGCAGCTACTAAATATTTCATATGAAGTGCTATTTTAAACATCCAATTAATTATTTAAAGCTAAACATGGCTTCTGTTTACAGCATACGAGAGATCTGTGAGTGGCAAAGGCTAGGCTGTATAGAATATCGTTGCTGAAAACACTTCTTGTTGGCAGTACTCTGCTACAGCCAGAAATATTTGAGCAGGGGTGAAGGTATATGAGCGGGGGTGAAGGTAAAGCTGATCTCTGAGGTTAAGGTTACCCCTGTTACAGTGACTAGTTGTTCTGAATGCCCATTTAGACTAGCTTTGTGATCTCTTAGGTTCAGTGTCCTGCCACTACTACTACCTGCTCCCAGATGTTTCTGAGAAAAGTGAAAGAAACTGATAAGAAAGAACAAACTGATAAGATTTATTTTTTTTTAAGATTGTAGTTAATTTATCAGAGAAATCTCCCTTTATCTCCAAATATATCTCACTGATTTATTTTCAGCTGTATTGTCTGCTGCTGAAGTCATAAATAAATAACACTGTTTCTACTTACTGACAAAGTACCCTTGATAAGCTAGAACACAAACTATTGCAAAATATATGTTATTGAAGCACCAATTATGAGATACCTATATGGAAAAAACCAAACCAACAAATATTTTAAGGCTGAGAGAGTTGGGGCTGCTCAGCCTGGAGAAGAGGAGGCTCCAGGAAGATCTTATGGCAGCTTTTCAGTACTTGAAGGGGGCCGTCGTTTTAGCAGGGCCTGTTGTGACAGGACAAGGGGTAATTAATTTAAACTAACAGAAAGGAGATTCAACAAGAAGGAAGATTTATTTTTTTTTTTTAATTTCTATTTACAATAAGGGTGGTGAGACAGTGGCACAGGTTACCCAGAGAGGTGGTAGAAGCCCCACCCCTGGAAACATTCCAGGTCAGATGGGATGGGGCTCTGAGCAACCTGATCTAGTTAAAGATGTCCCTGCTCAATGCAGGGAGTGTTGGACTAGATGACCTCTCACAGTCTGTTCCAACCCAAACAATTCTATGATTCTATGTTTCAGTCCTAGCAGCTCAGCCTTACGGACTTTTTTTACTTGTCTTTTACTGACAGGCTCATTTATTGACAAAATCAGATCACAGATTACGTTATATTCCTCCTTTTCAAGGTTTCTGCTAACGAGGTTTCAGATGGGCACCGCACCTAATTTCTAACTGGTGTACTCAATCATAGAATTCTTTTAGTTAGAAGACATCTTTAAGATCAAGTCCAACCATTAACCCAGCACTGCCAGGACCCCAGTAAACCATGTCCCTAAACACTGCATCCACATGTCTTTTAAATACCTACAGGGATTGTGACTCCACCACTTTCCTGGACAGCCAGTTCTTTTGGTGGAGAAATTTTTCCAAATATCCAATTTAAACATGCCCTGATGCAACTTGAGGCCATTTCCTCTTGTCCTATCACTTGTTCCTTGGGAGAAGAGACCAACTCCCAGTTCACTACATCTTCCTTTCAGGTATCTGTAAAGAGCAATAGGGCCTCCCCTGAGCCTCTTTTTTTTTTTCAAGGCTAAACAACCCCATTTACCTCAGCTGCTCCTTATAAGACTTTGTTCTCTAGACCCTTCACCAGCTTCATTGCCCTTCTTTGGACACGCTCCAGCACCTCAATGTCTTTCTGGTGGTGAGGGGCCCAGAACTGAACTCTTCTGCAAGCCTGTAGAGTTGTGTGGGGTTGTGACCCAAGTGCAGGACCCAGCACTTGGCCTTGTTGAACCTCGTACCATTGGCCTCAGCCTATCAATCCAGCCTGTCCAGATTTCTCTGTAGAGCCTCCCTACTTCAAGCAGGTTAATACACCTGTTCATCTTGGTGTCATCTGCAAACTCACTGAGGGTACAGTTGATCCCCTCATCCAGATCATTGATAAAGATCTTAAAGAGAACTGTCTCCAGTACTGAGCCCTGTCACCACTTGTGACCAGCCACCACCTGGATTCAATGCCATTCACCACCACTTTCATTTAGCCCACGTGTTCTTTGACTACTTTTCTGAGTAATTGTATCATTAAAATTAATCTTGTACCCTTTAAATTTTTTTTTAATTGCAACATGGGTTTTGCAACTCGACGGCAGCAGCAGCTAAAAGACTGCACAGAGTTTAACTGAAGCATAATGTTTTGTATCTCCTCTTCAGGAATGTTTCCTAAGCTTGAAAGTGAGCATATGTGGACCCCACAAGATTCTTTTCTGTAGTGGCATAAATTATGAGTAAAAATAACTAGTGAGACGTATTTGTTCATTAGTGTAAAAATATATTATTTTGTCTGTAGATATCTTTTTTTTTCTTTTAAAATATTTGGAGACAGTTAAGATGTAATGGTTATATTTAGTATATTATGCTTAAGATGGGCTTAGAAGGAAAAAACTGACTTGGATTATAAATTGTTTGATTTTATCTTTTTTCTTATAGCTAAAAGAGCATGTGTTTTTTTTCTTTTGAAGTAGTGGTGGTGCAAGCTGCTTCTCAGGGCTTTGGGTGATGAGGACTTTCTTCTGTAATAGTTTGAGCGAGGTTATTAATAATATTTTGTAGGGAAGTTGTTGAAATCTGGGAATATGGGCTATTTAATGTATCAACAGCTTCTCTCCTGGGCCGCTTTTGAAGAGCATGACAAACAAAGCTATGTTTGCTTGCTGTTCTTGGGATCGAATGGCCAAGTCTTTCACTTGGCTTGGGTGGAAGTCCTTCCGTGGGCAAGGAATTGTTCATTGAGTTGTGCTTCATGCAATCATGTTCAATGACCCTGAAGTGGTCTTGATCGTAGGCTGGGGTGGGTGGGAGGGTTTGTCTGAGAACACAGGTTGCTGACAGATCTGTCAAGTGTTTTATCAGAAGATTTTTCTGTGAGGGAAGTGTGCAAGTCTTCTGAAGCTTTCATATGCTGTAGTAACAACCATTGGTTGGCAATATTAAAGGAGAAGTGAACTTTTTGCAAAAGTTTGATTTCATATGTCAAAGTGAACTTATCTGAGGGCCTTTAAGGTTTACCCCTCATTTCATGTGGTGCTTGCAGCACCTGCACAGTCTGGTTTCGTTAAAAAATGTTTTCCATGCATTTACACTGTCTGCCTTTTTTCTACTTTTTTTTTTCACTTTCTATTTTCATCTTTTTCTGCCTTTTGCCTGTGACTTTTTTTCCCCTCCCTTAAGATGAATAATTTCTCTCACTAGTTGCCTGCCAGCTGTCAAACTGCTTTTGAGGATGAGGCATCTGTAGATGACACAGGTCAAACTGGTAGGTGTTCTCGTTCTCAACTCAACGTCATAGGAACAAACAAGCAAAGCTTAAAGCTGCGTAAGTGGTCCCTTCGGTATCAGGGACACAAAAAGGTTTTGGCTTCTGGACAAGGCACACTCAGATTTGGGCTGGGTACAGTTTCCTGCCCACGCAACTCCTTGCAACAATCCCTGTCTCCAGGACCTGAAGTTCCTCTCACCCTACAACCTTTTTTTTCCTTACTCCTGCCCTGGGAGGACTTGGGTGCCCCAACAGCTACCCACATGGGAAGCGATGTTGGCAGAAACCCAGCAGGTGCTGTCTATATAGGAAGGAAGCAGCTTGTGGAATAAGAGGGAGTGCACAGTGGGAATGGCATCTAACACAACTAGCCAGCTTTCTGTTACCTCCAATCTTACGACTTCATTAAGCCTTTCCCCAGCAGCACCAGCTGCAGTGGGGTGTTGCTAGCTGTGAAATGCAGCATGCATCAAGTCTGCTTTGCCTGGTTGCACTTGAGGTTTTCTCTGCTCTTTACAAAGGGCTGCAGGTGGATACTTTCAAAGGTGAATGGAATAAATGTGTCATATGCCCAATGTTACTGTGTTTTGTGCTGTCAGTGTGGGTGCTTTGAAGGGGGTGGGGGTGTGTTAGTAGTTTTGGGTATTTTTTCATGATCTGAGTTACCCTATCCTGTTACCCCAGATAACTGAGTTGGCCAAATGCTGCCTTTTGTGGAGAATTGTGCCGGAATTTACTTACAGCAGCAGGACATTCCCTGTTGACTGCTGTGGATACATCAGCTTAGGCTTTGCACAAACACATCAGTGATGCTAATAGGAGTTTTGTCACTGACTTCTGCCAAGTTCAGGATTTTCCATGTGGCTCTGAAGAGAGAGCTGGCTTTGCAGTTGCTCTTTGTCTTTGTACTTAGCTTGTATATGATCCATGTTTAAGCTGAGCACTCTTGATACAAAGTTTTCTGTATAAGCTCTCTGGTTTCTTATGTCTCAGCTTGGCTGCCTAATCAGGAAGAGGATTTTCAAACAATTCTTTAGTAGGCATAAGAAACAAGTGTGCTTAACATAACTGCAAGTGTGAAACAAGCAACCTTCTGCTGAAAGTTCATATGCCGAACACAGCTAATCCACCATATGTGTGACCTAAAAAGTACAGACTTATGGATATTCTTGCCTCTCACAACTTCTTAGCCTTTTCATGGGTGCTACAATTGTTAAGTAGCCCGGTAACATTATATGCTTGATCAATGCATGGGATCTGTGATGGTATTTGGCAGTTAGGGTTGCTGCATTGCACAGCATGTCTCTAAGTGAAATGAAAGGAATACCATAAGGTTTTCAGCTGTGACACACCACCTCAGCAGTGGTATGCCTTTGGGAAAAACAGAAGAGTGTGACAACCTTTCAGTAGCCCGGGAAGGATTTGGCATACCAGCAAATATTCTGTTCTTGATTCTTATTTAAGTAGTTTGTACATTCCTGGTGAGTTTTCCATACGAGGGATATGAATCTGTCTTCACCCTCTGACCACATTTGCTGCAGTTCCTGGAGTTACCCTGGTTCCACTGTGAAGGGGGGAATAAGACTGCGCTCTAAGGAAAAGAATAAGAATACATACTTTCAGAAAAAGATTCCTCTCTTGGCCATAGCATAGGGGCTACATGGCTGTCATACTCCTGGGCTTTGTTTCCTTGCCTCCAAAAACAAGTTACAAAAGATGAAGCAGTGGTCAGCCTTGCACTCCCTGAAGTCGTTTGAGGTCTGATCCTGCACAGATGATGTCACAAGGATGGCAGAACTCTTACTTGTTTGCAAGTAGGTCAGTACCCATCCTGGGTCCAATTTTGTGACACATAATTTGTGTCACTTGTTACATTGCTGCAGAATGTAAGATGTTACCCACTCACGTCACGATTGGAAAGCCAAGCATGGTATGTACTGTGTCATAGACAAAGTGTAAGTGTGCATTCTGTGGTTCTATTTGAGACAGAATGCAGTTTGGCTGAAGTCAATATAATCAGTTCATTTGTATGCACAGCTAAAATTACTGAAGAGTAGCTTCCAGATAAGGATTCATTTAGGAAACTGTGGCAACTGCTTAATTAGCTATAGGTATGGCTTTAATTGCAATCTGTAGCCAATAAAGAATGTTTGGTCTACAGGAAGAGGCAAAGGAATAGAATAAGTGCACGAGGCAGTTTAATGTTTAAAGTACTGTTTGCAAATACAAGCTATTAAAATAGTGAATCACGCTGGAAAATGGTCCCAAGCTATAAAATATTAATAGATCATTAAGTCGTTGTAAGAGGCACTGATATATACCCTGTATCTAAATGTGTCTCCTTTAACTTCCATTTGCTATTTGCGTACAGTAGCGAGGGGGGAAAAAAAATAGATCTTAAGAATCAGAACATAACAAAATGTTTGCTTTTTATGGAGGGTGTGGTGCACAAATGCTGACCAGTAATTCACCAGTAAGAAAGTTTACATTAATGGAATGATTGCATTCATGTTAAGGGTTTTTCAAAGTAAAAGAATGCAGACAACCATGTCTCTTTTGGGGGACATGGAACATGGTTTTTCCCCAGAAGATAATAAATTTTCTCTTCTTACCCCAGGTGCATTTAGTGCTGCTCTCCCATCTCAGCTGGAAAAAGGGTTGGAGCTAGGACATACATGCCCACTCTGAGAACTAAATTCCTCTCTAATTTTTTTTTTTAATTTGTGATTTCTAGCCTTTCTGAATAAGGACTAATAATTTCTGATGCATTCTAACTCCACTGGGATTTTCTGGCAGTGTTGATCCCTCCATTAAAGAGTGAAGCTTGACAAACTGTTCTACTGTAAGTAATTGACACAAGGAATATGAAGTATGTGTTCCAAAATTAATACCTTAATTAAGCAGGAATGTGTACCCACAGTTTCAGAATATTCTCTTAGGGAAAAAGCAAAACAAAACAGGTTGGGTTTTTTTTCCCTTTCCTCTTTTTTTGTTTTAAGAAAGCCAGTCCCCTAATTAAAGAATTGATGATAACTAAAGGGGAAAAGTCTACTTGACCTACAACTGCTAGATGCTGCGTCTTTGCATTTAAAGTTTGTGTGTTCTCTCACTGCTGACTACCAGATAATTTGTATTTATGTTCTTCTCATGGATATTTTGGGGCCTTACAAACTGTTCCTGTTTTGAAGTTGAGTTTATAGCAAGTAAAAAGCATGGCCAAACAACAGTATTACAGAAGATGATGTCTGCCTATAAACGGTGAGCTATGGTTACCAGTTTCATCGTGTATTTGGAATTTTTGTAAGATGTTCTGTAGAACTACTAAGAGATGGTTTTTGCTTACCAAAGTAGTCGTATTTTATTTACTCTGGATTGTTACCGTGGGTGGTAGCAAGGGAAGTGCACCCCTCACTTTCAAATGTCTTAAATATTTCATTTTGCAAACTTCAGCTTTGCCCAGTTTCCCTCTATCAGAATGTTTTGTTTGCTGCTTGTACCTTGGTGGAAAAGGGGATGCCTGGAAGGAAGGCTGTCTCCTTTTCTTTTTAGGAGGGCAAGCCAATACATCATACTTACTGTGCTGCATTATGCACATGTATGCCAATGTCAAAAATGATGCAGGGAATGTCGGTTCCAGCACTTTTCCTCCTCGTACTTGGACTTGAGGGGCAAAAGCAGGTACAAGTGGTATTCTTGTGTAGGTCTCGTCTTCCACAGATAAATCAGCTATTGTCCAAGCTAGCTCTTCAGTGTCAAACCCAAACAATTCCTAGCTAATCCTACTCACACATGCATTACAAATTAAAACTTGTAAACCAGAGTAATGTATTTCTTTTGCTTGTTTACACCAATAGTCCCATGGGTGTAGTGATGAAAGGGACTGTCTATCAGTCCTCTGCAACCACAGGTAGTTGTGCAAGTGCTGTGAAACCCATAGGATCTACTACATGTGAGCTAGACACATGGAGACAAAGCTTTTCTTTTGTGACAAATGTAATCTACAGTAAAGATAAGAACACACAACTGTTACTATTTCCCTCCCCACAACACAGTCCTTACCCAGAGAAGCTGGGAGGAATCCAGTGCGTTATCCACGCTCAAACTCCTACTACAGCACAGGGCTTGGTTATAGCACAAGTCACTGTTTTGGACACTATTCACATTCTGTACCATATGGTACTGGCGTCACTGTTGCCATGTAAAATGGTGCTGCAATGTGTTTAATTGATGTACCCGTTACCTCCCAGCCAAGTAGCACTAGCTGTATGTCAAGTGACTTTCTAACTTGACAAAATTCCTATCCTCTGTTGAAAGAGGGTGCTTTTCTGCGCTCTGTTCTATGTTTAGGCTTTTGTTCTGAAACGTGAACTTGCACAGAGTCCTCAATGCAAATTAGTCTTCTGTGGTCTTCTTTTAGGTGAAACTAACTTCCATGTTAATCTGTTCTGTGTGCCTGTCAAGCAGTTTGGGAGACTTAGTGATCCTCGCCACAACAAAAAAGCTACACTTGAGCAACAGCAAAGTGTTTTTGAATGTTTTCTGATGTATTGCTGGCATTAATGCCTCAGCACTTGGCCAGATACGTTGTTTTGTTTCACCTGTTGTTGCTCTGTTCTTTGTATAGCGTCTTCAGATAGGGAGATGCTCACAATCTGACTTACACAGCACCTTAGAAACAGACCTCCATTTTTTAACATAGATTGCTGTGTGCTACTGTGGTTTTTATGAACAGAGAGACAAATAAACCTTAGCATTGCAGTTTGTTCCAGTGCTGAAAAAGGAGAGGAAGAATTACTGGAATCTGGATTATATATGAAGCCAAGCCTGAGAAAGTGTATGAATGAGATGCTGTAACATGACTGGACATATGGGGACAGGGCAAGTATATGTGTGTATATACATCTTTTTAAGTGTATAGGTAATGAAAACCATATGGCTGCACTAGTCTTTGGCCATAAATGAGTTGAAAGGAAGATTTGTAATGGCTGGGACCTGGGAGCATCTTACAGCAACTTAGAGAAGCAGAACCTTGCAGAGCTTGTTTCGCCCTGGCTGGTCAGAGGCAACATCTGCTCAGAGATGCAGAGGTGTTTTTAGTGAACTGCACAGAAAGGTACACGAGAGATTTAGTGAGGCCTGATGGTAAGAGGGAACGTATGTATGGTAGTGACAGCAAGGATGCACATGACAGGGAGGAGTGAGACAGTTGTCATACTTAATTGTTGGTGTCAATCCTTTCCAGTAAAACATGTCAACTGTTTGGTGGGTGTTTTGGGGGGGGGAGAAGCTGAATAAAGATTTAATTGTCAAGCTACAGAAAGAAATGAGTAAAAATACAATGTTTAGAAATAGGATGCACATTGAAAACACTCCAGTTGGAGGTAGTTGAACTTTTATTATAGTATTTGTGATATACTGAAGGGTTGTTTTTTTTTTTTTATGGAGAACCCTGCGAGTTCCCTGGCATTTCAAGCCAAAATGTCATACTTTTGGGTGGGATTTTTTGCTCAAGGGCATTCAGGAGGATCTGGAGGTCACAAACAAGTAGCTTAGTGGAGATAGCACTTGCTCTCAGAAACTTATTATGTGAGGAACTTAGAACTGTTTGTTGGTTTGTTTGGTTTTTTTTTTTTTTAGAAACAAAAGCATTGATAAAATGCTATTTTAAAATCCATTTCCAAGAAGCATTTCTCAGGGTAGCAGGCACACAAGTCCAGTGTTTGATGCAGCTATTTTTATACAGCATGCGGTAAATGTACTGAGTTATACTCTTATTAACCAGTCTACTGTCCCTCCAGACCTACAAGAAATATGTCTTTTGTTTTATGCCTGGGGCTAGGAATAGTCTCACAAATGCAATTTGGCAGCGAGGAGATGGGTGAGACTCTCAGCATCTTCTCCCATGGCCACTCAGAAATATTGTCTGATGTCTTGTCTGGCTGTAAAGCAAAGAGGCAGGACTGGAAGCCCCTGTAAATAGCAGCCATTTGATGACAGCCTTTTTCCCAGTAAATGGTTGTGAGGGGAAGAGGTAAGGAAGGGAAAGGGTTCAAGCTCTGCTGCATGATGAGGAACACAGATTAGAGGGAGCAGAAGCAGATGGAGATAAAGAAATAGTCTTTGAAGGGTCTTTAAGATAGATATAGTGGAAAATGAAAGTTTGGAGGAAGAAAGAGATGGCCTCTCCCTTCTGGTTTTTTGGAGGTTGGTTGGTTTTTTGTGTGTGTCTTTGTCAATATATGACCAAAAAGAGGAACAGCACAGATATTTTTTTTTTTTTCCCCTGGGTTGTGCAAAGCAGGTTGCTTAATCTTCTGATGAAGATGTAATACAGCATTGTTATTTCCTTTTCTGTTGCACTGAGAAACTCTGAAAAGTGAAAATCTTAGGGAGCTGCTTGTGTCAAAGACAAATTTCAGGTTTGCAATTTTCAGTGTACTGCAGTTGGGTGTATATCCTTTACCGGTGTGTGACAGACTGTCAGAGAATGAGAAATTTGTTAAATACTAGTTAATTCATTAAAACACTGGGAAAATCCGTGGATGTTGTCTACCTGGACTTTATTAAAGCCTTTGACACCCTTTCCCACAGCACTCTCCTGAAGAAACTGACTGCTTATGGTATGGATGGGCATACTCTTCACCAGGTAAAAAACTGGCTGGATGGCTGAGATCAAAGAGTGGTGGAGAATGGAGTTAAATCCAGGTGGTGACCTGGTGCTATTCCCCAGGGCTCAGAACTGGAGACAGTTCTCTTTAATATCTTTATCCATGAGCTGGATGAGGGGATCAAGTGCACCCTCAATTTGCAGATGACACCAAGCTGAGTGGGTGGATCTGGATGGGTTGGATCAGTGGGCTGGGATCAGTGGTATGAGGTTCAAAAAGGCCAAGTGCTGTGTCCTGCATATTAGCCACAACCACAATGTTACAGGCCTGGGGAGGAGTGGCTGGAAAGCCGCATGGCAGAAAAGAACCTGGAGTTGCTGGTCAACATTCTGCTGAATATGAGCCCCCGGTGTGCCCAGGTAGACAGGAAGGCCAACGGCGTGCTGGCTTGTATCACTAACACTGTGGCCAGAAGGAAAAGGGAAGAGATTGTGCCCCTGTACTTTGCTACTGGTGAGGCCACACCTCAAATACTAGGTTCACTTTTGGGTCCCTCACTGCAAGAAAGACATTGAGGTGCCGGAGAGTGTCCAAAGATAGACTATGAAGCTTGTGAAGGGTCTAGAGCATGATGAGGAACAGCTGAGGGAACTGGGCTTCTTTATTCTGGAGAAAAGGAAGAAGTCATTGAGTCTCCATCCCTGGAGGAACCTGAAAAGGTGAGTAGATGTGGTGCTGATGGACATGGTTTAGTGGTGGCATTGGCAGTGCTGGGTTAATGGTTGAACTTGCTCATTTTAAAGGTCTTTTCCAACCTCTCCTTCAGGTCAGTATGTTCAGTGAGGTGGAGAGAGCAACAGGAATCCTCCATGTTATGTATCTTGTCTGGCTGTTGGGCCTGTCTTGGGGAAGACAAGATGTGGTTCCAGTGATCAGTCTCCCTCTGGCACTACCTTATGCTTCTCAACCTACTCACCTCCTTGGGCACTCTGTCACGGAGCAGAGCAGCTCCTGTCCCTGGTACACCTCCCACAGGGGTGCTCGCTGCTGCCTCCTGCCCTGCTGTGAGAACCGGGCACGGCCTGCGGCCTGACCCGCCCCTGGCTGCCTGTTCCCCCTGCAGCTCGTTGTATTGGTTGTGGTGGGTGCAGTGCTTAGAGAGTCCGTGGCTTTCTGCTGGGTGGAAACCATCACTCCCTAGTCTGTGGCTTTCTGCTGGGTGGAAACCATCAGTCCCTAGTCAGAGCTGTCGGAGCTTTCAGTGCCCGTTCTTGCGCACACCTCTGTGCCGCACTCTGGCTGCCATGTTGTGCTGTTTGCTGGCTCTGGTCGCTGTGCTCCCCAGGGGCTTCTTTTCTAGACGTGATCACCATTACTGTGTGAAGGCCCAGGCTCTGTCAGCCTCTCCAGCTGGTGGATCTCTCTGCTCCTGTGGCACATCCCTACTAAAGGAAAACCTGAGGAAAAGCCCTGTATGCCACGATCTGCCCCCCCTGCTACAGGCCAGACTGGCTCCAGAGCAGCTCCCCTCAGTGACCAGCAGAAAGCTTTGAATATCTTTATACAGATAAGAGATTTCTTAATTTGAGTTTACCAGTTTAAAGTCTTAAATTACACATGTTAGTAATAATGTGGAAAAGAGAAAATCTGAATATTTGGGAGCTGAATATGCATAAGAGGAGACCATCACTTCTAGGGTTGGGATAGCTGTCAGCCAAACTCCACATTCAGCTGTCCCGGAAAGGCTGTGCCCACCAGGTCACACTCACAAGGAGAGGTCAGTGCAGCTGTCACTTGCCAGAGTCAGAGGAGAGCCACATTTCCATCTAATTTCTGTTGCTGATGAGGAACCAGCACAACATGGTCCTTGGTACCTTCCAGGAGTGTGGAGGTCGCACTGTGGTTGGGAGAGGCCCTGCCTGGTGATATGAAGCAGGAAGAACCATGCTGAAGGAGCAGGGAGGCGGGAGGCTCTCTCATAGCTTGAATAAAGAATCCCCTTTACTCTCCTTACAACTCAAATATTGTTTTTGCTCTGCTTGGAAGGATCCTGCAGGCACCAAGCACAGGGAAGATGCTTAGTGAGTAATAAAGAATAGCAATAACAGCTGATTAGGTCTGGGCAGGTAAGGAGAGGGGGAATACTTTGTGAATATTTAAAATCTTAAATGTATTGCAAGCGAGTCTCTCCGTGCAATATTGTTAATTACCTAGACAACAGAAGCTGTGCAATCGCCTTCAATCACAGGCTTCGATTTAATAAGCTTACTGTAATGTATTCCTATTAAAGCTCTTCTAACAAGTTTGTGCAAGTTTCCAGCTGTTTCTCTCAGGGCAGCATTTCAGATCAGGCTACAAAATTCACTGGTAAAGCCACATTTTCCCCCCTACTAAAATAAGCGGATGAAAAGACCTAGTGGCAGAGCTGTGAGTGGCATCCTCTGGGCAGAGTGATGGGATTGTCAGGCTGCGCTGGACAGCCGCATCTGTGCCACCCAGCGTGGCATGGCTTAGTCAAATAATTGCTAAAACTCTTGGGGACATCACACAAATTCAGCAGGAACATTTGCAAATTCACACTATTAAAAATGCTTTCAGTGGCAGGAACTGAATCTTATTTGTTGCTCATCCACAGTTAACTAAACTCCTTCTCTCTTGTACCAGCCCTGCTCAGAGCAACACTATTAAGGGAAGGAAGTTGCTCCCGTTGATACCAGAAAACAGAGAGAGAAGTTTATCCCAATGAAGTTCCTTCTGAGATTCATTTGCCTATTTCTATTGATTTGGCTGAATTTGTTTCTTAGATGTATCTGCAATACTACATCTGCTCATGAGATTCTGCTGTCAGGCAGTTCTTGTGCACTCGGTGTTAACTGTCACCAAAGAAAGAAATGAGAGGGAACACTCAAGAATGATTCTGCAAGGATGATACTGCCCTGGAAGCAATTCTTTACAAGCAGTAAGAACTGCCTGCAGTACTGTTTAGGATGTTATTCCTTGGCTATTTATGATCATGGATTACCTCTCTGACATTGTTTTGTTCCAGGTTAGGTTTAGACAGTGCACTACAACAGTGAAATATAAGAAGCTGTGCAGTATTTTGACCCTCAGCAATAAGCATTAAATTCTGTGAGATGTTTCTCCTAACTATTAATTTGGTTAGACCCTTTACAGTTTTTACAAAATATTTATGGAGGTGAAATATCTGTAACAGAGTTATCAACAATCATGTGAGACATTTAACCATTTAAAAAAAATGTGTGTGTGGTGTCTGAAGATTCCGCTCTGTGTAGAATCAGACAATATGAATACCATATGTGATGTCTGTGCCTGTATGACTCTTCAAGCTGAAGGTTTGGTAAAGAAAGGGAATTCTAAAGAGATAAACCACAGGCAAATAGAGGCAATTATGCCAGTGGGTTGGGGTTTTTTGTTTGTGGGTTTTTTGTGTGTGCTTTTTGTTATTAACACAACTATTGATTTTGAGAAAGATTGGACATTTATGTGAAGATCTTATATGATAGATGGTACTAAGCTGCTACCACTGGCATTTGCAACAAGTCCTGGTGCCACACAGGCTGTCCTGTGGAGGGTCTGATGTTCAGAGTGCTCCCCATCCTGCTTGCCTGCCCACTCTGAGGGTCCTGCACCAGTGGGGAATTCTGCAGCTCCTTCCGATACCTCTGTCCAGGTCTCTTTGCTGGGGATGTGGGGATAAAGGAGGCTGGAGTATGTGTGGGAGGGAGGATGTAGTACCAGAGCTCAGGCCTGATGAGCTGGAAGGAGAGTGGTAAGAGGAGTGCAGCCAGTTCCCATAACAGGTGGGCACTCACCAGTCCTTTCTGGACAATGGCCACTGTGGAAACAAAATCCTCTTCCTGTAGAAATTTGAAAGCTTCCAAATTAGTTTTTTTGTTCGTTGTTCTTCATCTCCAAGTAACTATGGTTTCAAATGAACTTTATCAGTATTTGTTTGCTTTGTAAGTTATTGGACTCTCCCCCATGAAAGTCTTGAGTTAATTCTGTTAGAACAGTTTCTTACTCTGGAGATGGGCAGGAGGCAGAAGGTTAAAGTTACAGAGGTATTGGCTTCCTCTCCATTGAGTTTAGCTGTAGCTTTAATCCCACACCCCCCCCCTTTTTATTTTCCCTAAGAATCTTTCCTTCTGCACCTGCACATTGGTGAGAAACAGGCAGAGAATATCTCCTGTTCTCTAGTGAGTGCTTACATCTACAGTCTGAATGTGGGATGCTCAGAGGGAGTTAGTGTGAGCCAGGTCCTGCTCCCCTCCAGCTGATATAAGGGCTAGCAATGTTCTGGTGCAAGCAGTCACAGCATTTGTAAGGCTGTCGTTGTTTCTCCTGAACTACGAGAGCATAAATTTGATTTGTTACACATCCACAAAATATTTTAATTTTGCTAAGTTACAGGATGTCTAATGCATCATCACTAAGTTCTCAGCTAGCACTGGTGATGCTCTGTTGCTGTTACGGGTGTGTTGTCACTTTGATTAGTGGTCTTAAGGGGTTCACCTGCATTCCACTTCCTCTAATGGATATTCCCATCATAAATGTAATCTCAGCTTTCCAGCATCAGCCAGTAACATTATTAACTGCATAACCCAAGGGATGTGAGAACATGGCAAGCTGTTAGTTGTTTCACTGGACTTAGCAGGCAATCATCTTAGCGTTCAGAAACTGCTCCAAGCCCCCGGCTGAGAGAGGAAAAGTAAATATTGTACAGACTCATTTTCAGTCTTCCTCCAAGACAGATTTGTTCAGTTCTAATGACGTCTACTTGTGGAATTTAAAGGCAGAAAATAAGCGAAGTGACGTAACTATTACAAGTGCAAATGTGAATAAACCCTGTATTCAGCTTTCCTTGAGGTAAGGAAAAAAAATGTTTCAAAACATTAGGGTGTTTATTTTTTGAATTGAAATTCTGAGAGATGACAAAAATCTAAGGCAAGAAATACCATCTAGGGGAATAAAAAGTCTGAGAAAAGATTGTTAGAAATAGTAACAGTAAACCAAACAAACTCCAACCAGAGAAACGTGTCCTGTAAGTCACTATTGTGTGGCTCATTTATTCTTGTCATTTTTTTCTGTGCTTATATCATGTTGTTTGATCACTGAGCTTTTTTTAGTGTGCCCTTCATGCATAGTTTGAAGACTAGACTAGATGATTATTCCTTTTTTCTTGTTTCGCTTAAAAGAAAAAAAAGTTTTCCTGCAAAAAATGCATTATTGCAAACAACAAAATTGATGGAAGCTAAACCATTTCATGGTAATAGGAACAGGAAATCAGGTAGACCCCACCTAAATTAGGAGTTCTCATGGCTGCTTTGTTAAGAGATTTGATTAACGTTTTGATTGCAATGTGTCTGTTCCTCAACACAACACCTGAGAAAGTTTAATGCAACTTCATCCAGCAGTAGTTTAGAAACTTGAAAAGAAACTTTAATCACATGTTATAAAAGTTTAGAAGGTATCACTTTCATGGTGTCAGACTAATTTATTTCTTTGAGGACTTTTGTCGGTGACCTCTGCACTGAGTCTTGTCTCAATGTCAGCATCTCTTAATCGTGAGCTTTTCTATGTTATATATAACCAACTTAAAGTCTTTAATATCTGTGCTTTCAGAATTGTAGGTGATCTGGGGAGGGGTGATGATGTTTGGGGTTTTTTTTTTGTTGTGCTGGTTCTGAGTCAGAAAGTGCTTTCAAAAGGGACCTGAGGAGTATTGGTGCCAAGCTCTCACAGATGCCTGCTGGACTGTTAACACACTTTCTCTAGGTGAGCTGAGGGGCACTGCCCTGCCCGTTGAAAAGGCCCAGGCTCACAGTACAGCATCCTACCCGTGCACAGTGCCAGGTGTTTCGCCTGTGCAAACAGTTACACAAGGTTTCAGGCTACGGAGGGTCTGTCCATAGAGCATATGCACATCTGTCCAGATGTAGCAACTAGAGTCAGCCTTCACACCTGCTCAACAAAGCTCTCTCTCCAAACCTTTTTCTCAGAGTAGCAAAGGCAAGAGATCTTTCATTTATTTATTCAGGTGTATGAAACAAGGCATGTTTCAAACACCCTATAGATTTGGGAAGGGGAGGGCTGACTAACACCTATCACTGCCATGTGCTCAGTCAGTGATTAAACTTGTTTCCATTGCAAGTTTTGTTATTTTTGAAGCGGAGTTATGGTTAGTATGTTTTTTCTCTCATGTGTTTTTCCTTTAATTACTTATATAGAGAAGTGCCACGTAAGATGATACAGGTTCTGTAAGAGACAGTAAGTATCTGGCAGAAAGAAAGCATCTATCAAGAAGTCGGGACAATCCTGAGATTTCAATGACAAACCTTTCAAGGAGTTCTTTCATCAAGTCCTTTCATCTTCCAGTTTCTGACTTAGTTGAGAAACAGCAGTCTTGAAGTGTGGGCTGTGTGACTCTAACCAAGAACAGTGACAACTGAATGAGGATTCTAAAATTAGTATCCGAAATTGAGGGGAATAAAACATTCACATATCTTGTATGCTAGGGTTGGAAGTAGAGGATGCCATCACTGACAGTATTTAACAAATTAATGTTCAGCTTATGTATAAATAAATTCCCTGGCATCCTGATGCTCATGCACATAAATATGGATTGCTTTGCTGCTTAACAGAAAAATAAAATTTAGCATTATGTAGGTTTTTAGGACAACTCTCTTGGTACATAACAGATGTTCTGATTTGAGAGAAATGCTGAAATAGTTTTGATTGTGCATCCTTGCTAAAACCCAATAAATGCACAAAGATTCTTTGCAGATTCCCGGCTGAGAAGCGTATGGCAATGTGTGTAGTGCCACAGTATTCCTTGTTCCAGTGCAGAGCTGGCCTTGAAGTCAAGCCGTTCAGTGAGGGAGTGATGCCCCCACTGAATCCTTGGATATTGTTCCTTTCAAGCTTAGTTGCAGATGGAAAGAGAGAAGGATATTGAGAAAGGCATGGAAGAGTGATGCCCATGTGGCCCGTGGAATGCCGTGATTCCTTTCCAGTAATACCGATGAAAAGATCTTGCACAAGGAGCTCTATGGGAAACAGTATTTCTGTATCAGAATAACTTTGGAAGCTTAGCTTAAGCCTCTGAGAACCTACACAGATTGGCTGTACTTGAGAACAAGTTTTGTATCAACGTGAAAAGCAAGATCCAGTGTCTGAAATTTCAGACTGGGAATCCGCCACAGTTTCACAACAGTGAGGGTAGACAGCAATGGGAAAGCTGAAGCAACAGCTCTTCTGGGTTAGTATTGGATGTCTTTGGGAAGGATACGTTTTGTTCAAGCTCCTGTCTTCCTATGAAAAAGATACTCTTGTAAGTGTATTAAGACACAAGAATTAGGAAATTAAGTTCTGAAGAGATATTAAGAAAGGCTGACTAGATAATTTCAGTAGTACATACATTTTTAGTTCCATCAGAAACTATTGGTAATGTTTTGGTTTACATTTTTTTGGTAGTTCTCCATACTATATGGTTGTGTATACATTACATAATGTACTCTATTTCATGCTTGGACATGTATATGTGAGTTGGAGGCATGGTTCTTTCTCACAACGCTCTTGGTTCTGTTAACATCTTCACATGTGGATGCTAGCTACTGTCTTATGAAGGCTTTGACAGAGGTTGTAGGTTTTCTCTCAGCCCTAAAGACATCAGTTTCCTGACAAGGTTTACACCAACACCAGAATCCAGATGTCCTTGATACAGAAAAGAGGCAAGTGTCAATCTCTGCACTTTTGCTACTACTTAAAGTAGAACAGGGTTCATGAGAAAAACTTTTCTGTGTTGTTCTTTCTAAGGCAAACGTACCCACCCCAGATACTGAAACCCCTTTTACTTTTTGAATACGGTTGCAGATAGCGAATGTTTTAATTTCAAGAACTCAATGCAAGACCCAGCTCTTGAGGAAAGAGTTTCTCTTGGTTCTAACAAATACCCTCTTCCTTTTCTCTCCTTTTGAGAAAGGAGGTCTGCTCTCCTGGGTAAAGGTAGGGTCTTTCAGTTTTGAGGCTTGTTGGGTTTTCCCCCCCATTCAGTTCTCATGGACTCCCCACTTTGGAACTCACAGGACAAGAAATGGATAAGATAATTTTTGTAAACCTGATTACTCCTTCTAAAGCCTTATGTGTCTTCATGAAGTATTGGTTTGACTACAGGAAACCGATAGGGGCAAAAAGTATTGTGGTGCTGTGTGGACACTCATGCAGCCTAACAGACTACTTGTGTGTATTCCCACCTACTTGCATATATTAAAAAGCAAAACAAACCTTAACGCAAGCTTTTATGTGCATGGAATGATGCTGTAATTTATGTCAACATTTCTACTTTAATGCATAGTTTCAATATAAAGTGAAACTCATTTCAGATTTACGATTGCCTGAAATTCAGTCTAGAATGTATGTTTTCAGTCAAACATGGAAATGTAGGAGCAAAGCTGAACTTATGTTGCCACAATTTAGATGAACATGCATCTTGGAAAAAAGAAAAAGAAGAGAAAGAGAAATTTCATATGTAAACCAAGCATTAAGTCTGTATTTCTCTACGTTATTTATCTTGAATGCTACTGAAAATGCTTTCTGTCATTATATAATGAGATTTCAACATGTTTGGGGTTTTATTACATTTGAGAAACTATGAGGTATGGAATTAATTGTTGGTAATGTTGAAATACTATAGTTTGAGTTTCTAGATGTTCCTGAGCACACTGGCTCATCTCTGGGCTTCCTACAATATATTTAGCTTACATTTTGTGGAAGGAAGATGCAGGTGCTTATAGGGAAGCTGAGAGAGAAGCAATTATGGATCTCAACAGAACTCAGTTTGTAGCAATATCAGAGAGACCAATAACTGAAGAATCCTGACTGTGGTGACAGCAGTGAGAGTGCAGAAATTTCCATTAGAGCTTTTACTGAACATTCATGTTGACTTGATTGCATACATATGCTTGCACAAGATCATTCAGCCCAAAGGAGACTTTTCCCTGACTCTGGACTGGGAGAAGGGAAGGTTCAGATACTGAAGTTGTAGAAAAGAAAGAAGGAAATGTAAAGAGGTTGTAAAATTTATTTAATTTTTTATTAGTATTATTTTCATTGATCCTAGATATTTCAATTCACCCAAAGTAAACCATATCCTTATTTTAATATCTATGAAAAGAAAATAGGGTTTTGTTTTTTCTGTTGCCTGAGAATTGGGTCATGATTTATGAAAGATGCAAAATTGCTTAAAAATAGCATTTTCACTTAAACTAGTGGAATTTGGATGGAAAAAAAAGAATAATCATTGGAGTGGAAGGCTTAGAGACCTCTTTGTCTTCATGGGGTTTTGAGGTGTTTTTTTTGTTGTTGGTTTTAGCTCTTCAAAATAACACCTGAAAAGTTGCAAAAACTTTTTATTTTTTAATTTAAGCTCAGTGAAAATGCAAATAATTTGAAGTGCTTGTCTTTGAAAAGCAAGAGTTGCCAACATCTCTGACAGGGTCACTTGGAAATATGTAAATACGAGGAGGCAGCTCTACTGAAATGAATGGACAGATTGTTCTAGCTGAGGATTTGCTCTAGTATTTGTCTTTAAAATTCTGTAAGCCTGCATGAAAATATGCTTATTTTTTACTTCTCAAAATAAACCTTATTGCAGATGCTCTGCAAGCTCATAAACATCTTAAAAGCAGTTCTGAGAGCTGATGTTATTAGCAGCTGGAACTCTGTTTTGATTGACTGGTAGTATGAAATCAAGAGCCCTCCGCTGAGTCTCATGGAGTTACATCGGTAACTCGGATTAAAAATGAGATCATGCCACTGTCTTTCTGCAGTCTCAGCTTTGCATTGCATCCACTGCACATGTATTTTCTGGGTTGGTTAGTACTGTCATCCCTTTGCTTTCATGGGAACTGACTTCGTTAATAAGTTTGATGTACAGTAGTGGTGCAGACTGTTTTCCATTGCTTTGTGTTGCCCACCTGTGCAATGTGAAGGAAAGGCTTTCATGTAATGAAGAGTGAACAGAGAGTGAAGAATGAACCAACTTCTGATTTTATTTTATTTCATTTTATTTGAAAAAGATCTAACACTCCTCTGATGCCTTCTTAGCATTCAGGTTTGTTAGGGGGAGAGTAGGGTGATTCAATAATCATGACACAACAGGCTGACTTAAAGTCAGGATTCATTTCCTACTTCTGCCATCAGCGTTGTTTTGAGACTCTTAATCGTTATGCTCTCAGTTCCCTTATGTGTAAAATGTGGATAGCAAGGCTTTCTTGGCTGAGGTGATTTTAGGGAAAATTGATTTATTTCTGTAATGCTTTCTTTGCAGCATTGAGCTTTACAGTCAAAACTAACAAGAAGTTAAAGTAGAAATACATGTAACAGACTGAAAGGTAAAAGGTGACAATCAATCATGTAGTTGTCACCTGTAAAAATATTACCCTTGGAATTTTTTTTTCCTCTTTTGCATATTCTTGACACCTCCCTCTCTCATGCACAGTCCCCTTCACTCCCTGGAGCTGTTCTGTCGTAATGCCTGTCAACAAAAGGAGTACAGTATTTGCCAGTACACTTTCAGCTGAGACCATGCCCTTATCTCTGGCATGGTGATGTGTCTACATCTCCCACAGATGCAGCTACTTCCCTATTTAGAGTATTTCACACCATAGCAGCACTGAGCAGCTGGCAAAGAAGTGTAAATAGAGCACAAAAATCCTGGCATAATTACTTTTTGCTTTATTTCTACCTGTTGGGGGGTGGGTGTGTGTGTGTGTCATGACTTGGCTGTCATGTATTCAATGGTAATATTTTAGACTAGAAGTTGTTGAGATTTCTATTGAGAAGATTTGTGGTAGAGCAGAGCTGGAGATAAGCTACAGAGATTTTAAAGTGGGGCTGGTTTTGACTTTCCCAGTAGTTAGGAGAGTTTGTGATCCTCTAAAGAATCCAGTTTTAGCACAAGCAGCAAATTTGATGGGCGATTATAATGTTGACGAGGCATTTACATATGAGCAAGGATCAGTGAAAACTGACTTTGCAATTTATACAAAGCTTGACAAACAGACTTCCTATCTTTAAAATTATTTCCAGCCTGTGGTAATTTTTCCTGTGGCTTTCAAACGAGCTTTGGATCTTGAAGCTTTACACCGTGGCTTTTGAATAATTTTGTGAAAATTTAGGCTTTTTTATTGGTGAAAGGAAGCATTGTTTTCCAACTCCTTGCATTTGTGAAACTGAAGTGTTTCTGAGCATAAGACACATGTTTGGCCCTGAGACACTTTGGGGAGGACTAGGTAGAAACTCAAAAGCTCTGTGCAAGTCAAAGGATGTGCCTAGAAAAACCTGATTTCAGAGGTATCCTTCTCCAGCAGCTCAGGAAGGGCATAAGCAGAGGAAGGTGAGATCCAACAGGTAGTTACATGTCTGTG
This sequence comes from Actenoides lindsayi, assembly GCA_025331215.1. Taxonomy (NCBI): domain Eukaryota; kingdom Metazoa; phylum Chordata; class Aves; order Coraciiformes; family Alcedinidae; genus Actenoides; species Actenoides lindsayi. The sequence continues at coordinate 99,446 of WTSP01009769.1, forward strand.
ATTCACTGTCACAACTCAGGTCAGAGCAGCCTTGAAGCTGGTTTAATTTTTTGTTTGTTGTTGTATGATGACTAAGGGATCATAAGTAGTGGGGAAGACAGCATGAAAACAGCGTGTTTGAATCATCTCCCTTTTTCACTATCAGTGGGTCTTTGGAGGCAACATCTGAGAGAGACCTGTAGGAACATGAGTATTTGTTACATGACTTCCTTTGCTGCTGCTTTCTTTTATACTGTTTTGTAGCTTAAAAAGTGTCACCCTCAAGTATCCTTTCTTTTTTTCATTGTTTTTTAGGATGTTCAGCCCCTGAGTAAATACATGGGACATCACAATTTCAGCTTACCAAAAGAAAAAAAATAAATAAATTCTTCTTTGTTGCTGTAATAATACCTAAGACTTCAAAGTATCCTATTAGATCTTTATCATTCCAAGCATATACTTGGGAATTTTGGTAAATGCAAGTTTGACATAGCAGAGTGGGTATAATGCTGCCCTTTCAAAGTCGTAGTATTTAACTGTAAAATTCTTGTCTGTTGTCCAATTGATTATTTTTTTTTTGTCTAAATTCATAACATGGGAAAATACCAAAACATTTGCACCATAGTTTATAACTCTCTTCTCTGAACATATTCTGTACTATCTGGAGTTTAATTCTCTTTCCTCTTCTGAAATGTTACTGCTTTTTTTATACTGATATAGAACGATATCTTGCCATGTTTGTCTTAGTCCTCAAGGTCTAAGGACAAGACCTAGACTTACAGGACTAGGGAGTGCTCTCTTTCTATGCCAGAAAGGTGCCCAAAATTATTTTTCCTGGCTGTCTTTAGTGGTGATGGTGAACCACTGGCCTCAGTACCAAGTTTAATGCTAGGGATGATAGGAATTGAAACCAGGTAAGTTGCCATGCTTTCTGAGGTAAGTTTGCCATGCAGCATCAATAAGATTTTTCACCATTGAGCCCAAGCACTTAATTCCTACTGCATCTTTCTGTTCCCTCAACAATTCCAATAAATTTAGTATTGGATTTCATCTGCTGTACAACAATAAAATATAATGTATAAATGGATTTTTCACCCCTAAAGAGCCGTATGTTTCTCAAACACTGTTTTTGGGAGTCCTCCATGACAGTCATTTTTTGTTCAATTTCTGCTGTTGCTGGCAAGCTATTGGTTTTTTTATTTCTGCTTTTGTACAGTGATTTGCACATGCATTTTAGATCAAGTGGAAGGAGGTAGACTCTTATTTCCCCATTAATGTTCATCACAGATAATCTGTCTTAAGTGGAGATTCTTGGAGGGACTTTGTTACTAAACAGCAGTAGAAGCTCTAGTAATTCATCTGGTTATTAAGAGATGACTTGTTTAACAGATGACTTATTTAACAACTGATATAGCTGGAGAAGTCATCGTAGTTGCAGTCTTGGCTGCCCACAGTGCCTTTTTTCTGCAGGTGGTCTTGATTCCAGCTTTACGTTGAGAGAGTGAGTTCAGTGGGACTTGCATCCAGTTCCTAGGTGGTCTAGAAAAAACTCCTGTTACTTTCAGTGTAAACAAGCATAATGTGACAATGCATAGCTGTCCTGCCCAGATATCTCAGCTGTGAATAAGGTGGTCCTTCACAGAGGAGGGGCACAGACTGTGTGCATCAGTGACTTCTTCTCGGTTGGTTAGGAGTACTACAGGGCATTGGTCAGCACCATTCAGGGATTAATATGTTAGTACTACAGTTAACTTATTTTGTGTCTTACACTTGTGAAGTGGAAGCAGTTGCCACCACTGAGCAGTATGCAGGGTGGTTGTCCCACCATGGCTAGTCTGCATTGCTGCCTACACTTCATTCTTTCCACTCTAGGGTGTAGGCTTTGTGACTTCATGAGAGCTCAAGGTAACCTCTAGGAAAACTTTAGCAGCCTGCTGTGGCTGTGCTTCTCCCTGGCAGGGCTGGGAGGAAAAAGTTGCTTCAGATTATTTCTGCAGCAAATGGGAGTGGAGAACAAGCCTGAGTAGATGCAGGGCATCGCCAGTTCCAGGTGAAAATCCGTGCAGATCCAAACTGAAATTTGTCCATAAATCTAGAGAGCAGTTAGTTGTCTTTAACACTAAGGAGTATTCATTGACTTTATGCATTTGATGAACCTCTTTGGTACAGTCAGACAAAACGAACAACAGGGAGGGATATAAAGTTTTCCACTGAAGCAGCAGCATTAAGGTACTGCCTTGGAAAAAAAGCAAAAACAAACCAAACCATCCAAACCAACAACAAGAAAAAAATAAACCAAAAAACCAAAACACCCAAACAAAACAAACCAAAAACAACCCCCACAACCAAATCCTCTTCCAGATTGTTCCCACTGAAACTTTTGTCATCTTGCTCTCTGTTTGGACAATGAGGAACTCTGTCCCATAATACTGCTATTTTCATTCTCACGAGCTCCAATTAATTTTTCTTCTTTCAGAGAGTAACATAGAGGTCTGTGGCCAAGAGAGGGTTTTTTTTACCTGCATGCAGTACAGCATTGCACTCAAAGTGCAGATTCCCAACTGGCTCCTGTAGCTGCTGTCCTAACAGGGTTATGAGTATTGTCTAAAGCCCTTGTTTTGAGGTTTCAAACAGTGCTCTAACTTAGGAGTTTGTTTCTCCTAATGATGAGACTTTAATTAACCGGTCAGTCTCTCAACGAGATGCTGGTTTTGATTAGTGTGTTGTGCCCATCAGCCTGCACAAGTTACCCGCTTGTTACTGTCTGTGGAAGAATCTTGTATTTTTAGACCTATTTATTAATACATTTATACTCCAGTAACACAGCTTGTCACAGTTATTTGTGTTCTGTGCGCGCAGTACCGGGTATTTGTCACGTTGATCCCTTTGTCATCAAGTGCACAAGAATGGGATGTGGAGTTGGTCTATGTATACTCCCTTACTCAAAAATAAGCAGCAGAAGCATTTGCCTGTGCAGGGCTTCTGGCAAACTCCCGCTATCTCCCCCTGCAAAGCAAACATAGCATTTCCATAAATGCTCTGGTTACGCAGCTTCTACCCTTCTGAAATGCATGGCATCTTTATATGAAGAGAAGAGGTATATATCAATCTCTGCTTTTAGGAGCATAGGTCTCTTCCAAATTGATACTTTGTGGGTGTGCTTAGTTTGACATGTAACAGGTTATGTTTCACACTCCAAATACGGAAATTTCTTTATCAGAACACAGCATTAGACCAAAACTGGTATCTTGTGAATGCAAGCAGGAGACTCATTAGACTGAGTCTGCTCTAAGAGGAAAGGAAGGAGAAAAACGCAACTCAGTCAATGAGCAAGCAGAAGTTGACCATTTGTGTCAACATTTCAAGACTTACTCTTTTTTAACCTGACCCTTTTCTATCAGAGCAAATTAGAGAACAATGGCTTTTGGAAATTGGTATGCAAATCATCAGCAGAACTGTAGATACTGTAATGTGTACAACTATAATTAACTTCAGAGGGAATGAAGTCTATGCATCAGTTGGCAGCAGGACAGGGACTTTGCCTTGTGCAATAAAATAACACCGAAGGTGGCCCTTCTAGTTTCACTTCTAATGTGGTTGGAGCCCCTTCCATTCACCTGTGTTCCATAATCCTTGCTCACATCCTTATACTATTTTCTTTGTAGTGTTTTTAAGCACATCCCAGGAAGCTTTATTTTTCATAAAACTGCCACATATAATTTCCTTTCCCCTTACCCTCTCTATTTTCTAGCCTCAGTGCTAGGAATTTTCTTTTATTTGCCAGTTAATTGCTGATTTATTATCCAAGTGTAATTGAGCACAATAAAACTGGTAATTGCATTACCAGTAACCTCTTTTTTTCCATTCTGAGATGCTCCTATCGTAAGTACTCAGACCTGTTTACGCTAGTTCATCACATGCTGATGTAACTACTGTGTCTTGCAGGTTTTCTAGAGGTGTGTGTACACATCTACACATTTTGTTACAGTATTAAAATAAAATGTGGTCACCTATGTATTAAATTGGTACGTGGCAAATTGTACTGCAGAGAATCCGAAAAATAAAGTTTTTCTGGTTGTTACTTTAGTCAGTCTGGCTATTTTAATTATTTTTTTCTTTGTCTAGTTAGATCTGTAGATGATAATTTTTTTTAGGTTATTATTATTTACACTTGATTTAAAACTTGAGGTTAGTTGAAGGTTACAGTTAACTTCTGAATTGCCCTTAACTTTTCGTTTGATACTGATTTCTGTCTGAATGTGTCTAAAAAGTACTGTTGGTTTGTTGCTTTTTTTTCTTCTTGGTGCTGAGTTTAATCCTTTTGGTGACTATATAGACAATTTGTTGAATATTAACATGTTACTCTTCTGTTGAATTTTCTGAATACCAAAATGATTTCTTCATTTATTTCCCTGTGTTTGCACATATGTGTTTTAAAGGCAATAATGAGAATTCTACATAAGTACTTCCACTGACTACAGCAACTATAGAATCTTTGAATATCTCAAGTTGGAAGGCACCCATAAGGATCATCAAGTCCAACTCACTGCTCCTCACAGGGCTACCTAAAACTAAACCATATGACTTAAAAGCATTGTCCAGATGCTTCTTGAACTCTGACAGGCTTGGTGTCATGACCACTGTCCTGAAGAGCCTCCTCCAGTGACCAGCTCACCCTCTCAGTGAAGAATTTTTTCCTAATGTCCAGTCTGAACTTCTCCTGACAGAGGTCCATTCCATTAAGATGTGTCTAGGCAACTGAAGGAGTGTCTGCCATCAACTCTAAACCTTTCTTTACTTTCCGCTTGCCTTTTTTACATTTTCCTGACCAAACTTTGCAGGTCTCTCTTTGCTGTAATTAAAAATCTCAATTTTAAAATTACTGCTTAAATACAGGATTTCACCTGTTTCAAAGAGTCCAAATTCTTAAAGATCTGAAATTACTGACGTACCTCATCCCTTTGAAAATTAATTGGATTGAAAAGCTCTCAGCTTGAGGGACATGAGTTTTGATATATTTAGATGTCTTGAGACTGTATGAGCTGGCTTGACGGCTCTTTTTTCCATTTATGTACTGGTCTACTCCAGATGCATATAAGAATAAGCCTTTCTTTTGCAAACTAGTAAAAAGATATCCTTACTACTAAAAGGATATCCTTATCTATTTGTCCCATTTTGATCTGTTCTATACCGAAGTATGCTTTATCTAAAACTGATTTAATGTCTCTAATTTACTCTATGTCTAGCTTTAAAGAGGAGGAAATTGTTCACATTAAAAGGACATTTTTAAATTTTTTTTTTTTTTTCACATGTTTATCACAGGAAAGACAAATTAGCCGAAGGCAGCTTGGTAAAAGGGCACTGAGGGGAAAAGGGACCATCATGTCTTTGTTCTGCAGCGGGTAAACCAGCTTCCTAACCTTTTATGGGTGACTTTTCAACAGTGACACTCAGAAGCAGACCCCACTGTTTGAAATAGCTTCTCAGGTTGCAAAATCTTACTGACCTCATCCAACAGCTGGCTGTCACCTAAACTGGTAATCCTGTTCCCCCCCTCCAAACAAGACTATGGCTCTGTGGTCTTGCCTTCTCCCTTGCTTTTGACCCTGCTTCTAACTGGTCAGCCAGGACACTCAGCCAACAAAACAGACAAAGACGGCTTTTTTCTGTTTGTTTTTTTTCTCCCCACCAGTTGAATTTTCTATTTTATCTGATGGAGGTAGCTTATTCTGTTGCCATTCAAGCATTGAGACACAATTTAAGATGGAGAGGAGGGATGCTTGTTGAAGGGGTGAGCTGAGGAAAGGGAGCAGCAATGCCTCATCTGTCTGCATCCAGGGTCTGTCTTGCACCTGCGCTGTAAGCCCATCATCATATGTGGTGATCTGTCTTCTAGCTTCTGTGCTATCATCCTTCCACAGGCATTATAGACCTCTAAGGCAGCATAAACCCAGAGCAACCAAAAATTGTTTCTTGCCAGCTTATTGAGGTAAAATGTCCAGGCACTGGCTCAGGCAAATGCCTATGTCAGTGCTGAGTAGGCAGGGCAACAGCAGCGAGATGAGTCAGTTTAGACCCCTTAGGACTGCAGCATCTCCTAGGACTTGAAGTCAGAAGATCCTATCCTACTTGGAAAGAGCTGAGCTCTCCCAAAAGAGAGCTTTAATGTTTTTGAACTTGTCTTTTACATATTATTTGTCTTGCTGTTAGCTTGAGCAACCCAACCTTACATTCAGATTTATAACGTATTACTGAATTGGATGCTGGTACTACTTCTGAACCAGCTACCATCATTCAAAAGAGCCCATCTCTAGCTAGATTTCTTCAGATGCAGGCCCAGAGCCCCTTTCTTTGTGCCTTAATTATGCAGAATTCCCTAGGGCTTCAGCAGGAGTTTCGACTTGGCAAGTGATGCTGAAGAAGGTCTCTAGTTCACAGGGTTAATTACCCTGTACTTTGACTTGGTTCAAAGACTCCAGCAAAACCTTGGTACTGGATATGTGTGTGTAATTACTGCTGGAGATGGTAGTATTGGAAGAAACTATGGCAAGGCAGAATTCGTTTTATTAATATCTTTATAAATTAAAGGTAGTGATTCTTTACTCTGTTTTTTACTAGGATTTTACTTTTTTCCAGGACATAATTTGTATCCAAAATGGTGTGAAAAAGATAGTAAGTTGTGGAAAAAGGTGTACTTCATACTGCAGCATTTACCCTTTTGGTTTTTGTTCTGAAATGCTATCTGTAGCTGCAAATGACTGATGTCATGAGGCTGGTGGTGGTGGTGGTGGTTTTTTTGTGGGTTTGTTGTTGTTTGTTTCCTTCCCCCCCCTTCTTTGTTACATGTTTGCTTTTCCTGTAACCTTTTACTTCTGGTGTCACGGTTTAACCCGAGCTGACAACTAAGCACCACCCAGCTGCCTGCTCACTCCCCCCAGCTTTGGGATGGGGAGGAGATCAGAAAAGTAAACGTGAGAAAAGTCACGGGTTGAGATAAAGACAGTTTAATAGCAAAGCAAAAGCCATGCAGACAAGCAAAGCAAAAGAAGGAATTCATTCACTGCTTCCCCTCGCCAGGCAGGTGTTCAGCCATCTCCAGGAGAGCCGGGCTCCACCACGCATAACAGTTCCTTGGGAAGGCAAACACCATCACTTCAAACATCCCCCCAGCTTCCTTCCTTCTTCCCCCAGCTTTATGTGCCGAGAATCATATCATATAGTATGGAATACCCCTCTGCTCAGCTGGGGTCAGCTGTCCTGGCTCTGTCCCCTCCCAGCTTCTTGTGCACCCCCAGCCTCCTCACTGGTGGGGTGGGGTGAGGAGCAGGAAAGGCCCTGACTCTGCTCAGCAGTGCTCCCTGAAGAAAATAAAACGTGACGTGTTGCCTAGTGTAACTGACTGCTGCAGAACTGGGTGAGGGGGCAGGGGGGATGGAATGGAACCATAATTTGCATTTTCCCTTGTTTATTTTTCTCTTTCTGTGCCTGTCTGTCCAACCTGTTGCTGTTGGGCAGTGGATGAAATAGAAACGAGGGCTGTGATGTGTCAGTGGTCGATGAAGTGAAGTGCTATTTTGCTATTCAAGGGCCATTCAACTCCACATTGTTCTTCTGGTCAGTTGTTCCTGTCATTCAAATTATTTTTACAGTAAATGTTAAAACAATGCCACCTGATACAGGAGCTCAGTTGGTATATTTAACTTGATTTATTGTGGTTCACTGTTGGGATGCTTTGCAGGACAATTACAGCTACCTTTAGCAGTTTTAACAAGGTAAAAATTTCTTCATTAGCATGAATTAAATTATACCCAAATCTAATAATCTAATTTCCCCATCAAGTAATTGCAGCTATTTATTGAAGAATACTCTGGAAATTGATTTTGAATGCTCTTTTCTCTTGAGCCTGATGAAATGGTGGCAGAGCTTCACTGACGGGACCAAACTTGAGCATTTGGCTTTTTTGGTGATTTGTTTTGGTTTTTTTTCTCACATCTGTGTGTTTTGGCATAACATGAGACAAGCAAAGCAGAAGGATGAGAAGAGCCAACCTCTTGAGCATCTGCCATTGCCTAGAATGCACAGGCAGGCTCTGGTTGGCTGGGGGATGCTGCTGCCATTTTACCTCATCCTCCAAGGCTTTTAAATTCTGTTTCTCTTGGGTACCGTAAAGAAAATTAAACATTTGTAAGGTTTTTGCATTGATCTGGTGCCTGAATGTCAGTGCATTTCACTTTGCAAATAGAAAGCATTTGAGTCTCAATTCAGGAAGAAGTAGCTTGGTCTGTGGTGAGTGGCTGCTTTGTAGGACATGGTGTACCCCACCTCAGGTTTCCACTCTGCCCACTTCAAAATATTTTTACTTCTTGTATCACTCAGAGCTCAGGGACTTGACCTGGTCTTCCAGTATCCTAGACTATGATATTTGTCTTTGCTTTGTTTGCTCCTAAAAAGAAATTTCACTGAAAGCATTGCTGAAATGGAAGTGTCTGCATGAAACATCTGGAGTTTGGTGAGTTAGCTTATATTGAACAGACTGTGCAACTCAAGGCTTGGTGCACGAAGTTTGTGGGGGAGAGGAACTGCATAAACAAAGTGGCAAACAGACTACAGTGGAGCTCATGCTGGGCAAGGATTTTTGCAGAGAGTGAGGGAAGTGCTGTTTATTTTGTAACTCATATTTTGATAATTCAGTTACTGGTAACCGGTCAGGGATTCGAGTCTCCCCATTTTGACTCATGAAAACCTAATTTTGCATGACAAAAAAAGCAGAGGGATGAGTACATGTTTCAAATTTTGAGAAAGCTGCCAAGGGAGACCCCATCCTGTGCATAATGGAAGTCCTGCTACTACTCTTGTTTAGTGGAAAAAGCAAGACTCGAGGAAGGGGTGCACAGCTAAGTTAGCATTATGTAGGGAATAGCGTTTCATGTCATGTGTCAAGTTCACTTTCTGCTGATGGCCTTTCCTGTTCTTGATTGGTTTTCCCCCTTCATCTCTTGGTGTGAGAAGGAAGGCTGTGGAGACTTTCATTGCTCATGACAGTCTACGTCCTCTCCTTAGTCTTTGTTGCACTTGGTTATCTTGTGCTGCACAAACTAGAAAACAGGCTTATTCTATGAGCTCATCGAGATTACCAGAACCGCTTGAGTTCTTGCCACTTAAAGTGACAGGGGGCAACAGAGAGATCGCAGCATTCCCATCATTTCAGTGTTTTTTTTATATATGAGTCTTGCATCTGTTGCTGAGCTGGTGTGACTTGTCTTCTGTAATATACTCAAACGCTGTTATGAGGTGACAGACATTTGAGAACTTGTTCTAAGCTTAGTTCTGAATTTTTGGCTATTAGGCCAACTTCTGTAAAAAAGAGAGCTCTGCCATGAAATGTTTCTCTCTTGCAGAGGACGCATGCGTAGAAGGAGGAAACCTTTTACAATCTGTCCCTCACATGTTTTAGATGTATATGTTTATTTGAGCCTTTAACTTTTAAATTAATTTGGACTGTGTGCCTAAAAATCCTGAACAAATCCCAGCAACGACCAGGTGGAATGCTCAACTGCGGGAGGACAGCTTAAGGAATGACCCTCTGAGGGTCCTTTCGCAATTTCAGTTCTGAATGTCACTGGTTTGTTTTTAGTTTGGGGACTCTCTGTGGAACTTGCAAGACTTTTGCCTTTTTATTTTCCAGCCACCGTTGTTGTTGTTCTGTATTTGTTTACCTTTATGGTGGCACTGGCTAGCCTCCTCGTTGCTACGAAGCAAACCGAACCAGGTCAAGTGCTCTGCTCAGCGAGCTCTCTGCCACGTTAGATCCTCTGCTGTGGGTTTCCTCCTTTGCACTGGGCGGTGTGCTGTCAAGCCATTCCCTTCTCAAGCTGGTTCTATGGTTAATGCCCACTTTGGCCTTCCTTCATATTTTTTGCCACAAATGATGCTGCAACTTCTGTGAAATGGTTAGAAACTTTTAGTAAGAATGTAAAAACCAGAAAACCATTACCCTTGATGCTGCTCTCTCCTGGCTTCTGTTGCATTTGCTGTTCTGATTTCCCTGGACATCACTGTTCCTATTTTACTTGCATAAGCTCCAAGGTTTTGGTTTTGTTTTTTTTTTTTTTTCTAGTTCCTAATTTTCTCAAGTACTACTTAGAATAACACCCCTGAACATATGTGCCAGCAAATGTGATCGTGCATGTGTCTGCTCATCCCTAGTGAATACTATCTTAATGAATCATTTCAGGCACTCTGTTATAATAAAAATATGTAATGCAACTATCTGCCCTTCAAGATCCTCAACAAGACACATACCCTGGCCTTATTTGTGTTGGTGTAAATCCAGAAACAGTTTGTATCCATTGGTGGCTTTCATACAGATTAACTCTGATTTTTAAATGGAATCAGGATTGGGCCAGTTGCATATTGGCTTTGAATCTCAAGTGGTGTTAGTAGGCTAATAGGGATTTCACAAATGCTAAGTTTTCTCGGGTGGCCACATTTGCCTTACGAAGTGCAAAACTGGCAATGTGCATCATTCCTTTAGGTTACAGCTGGCTGATCCTGCCTTTGGAAATATATGATCCTGGCTTACATACCTTGTGAAGTTGCATTTTTGGCACATTCGTTAAATTTTGTTCCCAGTTGTGTTCAGATAACATTGTAGAGGAGTAACTTGGAGCAGTGTTTGGCTCCATTCTTGGGAGATGACAGTGGGTATAACCTGGATCAGAATTTGAGATGTACTGTCCTATTACTAAGACAAAGAAATTTATTTTGATAACAGTCATTAGAAATAGTGAACTAATTATCTGTGAACTCATATGGGATGCCTCCTAACACATCACTTTTTTTTTTCTTGTATATCTAAACAGCAAAATAACATTTGAAAGACCTGTTCAGATCTGAAATATTAAATATCAGCAATTAACAACGGCAAGTCATATAAAGAAGTTAATGTTTCCAGTGGCTCTCCTCCTGTCTGGTACCAGGGAATCAAACAAATGCAAAAATTGGTGCTTATCTGGTTCTGCTTGTGGTGTAAGGCCCCTAAAGATCATAGTTTTGCTGTTGTAAAATCAGGATAAATGGAAATGGAGGGTTGGTTGGTAGTGCTTGGTGTGTTAGGTCTTCGGGGGGCATCCTTGTGATCTGTTTCCCTGTGGCTTACAGGGAAGTGCCTGTATCTAGGTGGGGGCAAGGGAAGAAAGGAATTCCTGGGAGATATGGTTGCTTCTATGAATAGATTAACAGAATGCATAATTAAATTACTGAGTGTTGTGTAACTTCAAGCAAAACCAGCCCATCTTTTCAGTCAGGTGTGCATTATTCTGAATATCCACTTAGGTGGCTTTGACCCTGTATAGTAATTTCTACTGAAAACTTCTGTGTTAGCTTTTGATGCAAGGCTTGTGAAGCTTCCAGAGAGGGTGTTAGGGTGAGTGCATGAGACACTCACTATTCATTGCGCAACACGCAGGAACTAGAGAAGTATTCTTGAACTCCACCTATGGGCATATTAATGCTATGTCTAAGAATGGGTAGGTTTATGTGGGCTCCATGCCCACAGCTAACCTGGCTTGCTTATTTTCACACCATGGTTATGTTGGAGTCATGCTTGGGGGGCTACTGTTCTCTGTTTCTCAGCATGGACCTGAGCACTGTGCTGATAGCTTTCTGCTGCTGGCGGTGTTGCGGACGGCACGTTCAAGGCTGGCTTGGGTAACAGTGTCTGACTTTCTCTTGCATGTAGCCTTGCCTGGTTTGCACCAAGAGCAGGTGCAGTTTGAGAAGCAGTCTTGGACAGATCACTTAATAATTTTTTTTTTCTCCACCTTTCTTGTGCTTGAGTTGAAAATAATGCATTTCAAACTGCTTTGAAAATTTGGGCACAAAGGGTGCTACATAAAAGCCTCAGCATGTTTAAATGAAATAGCCTACATGATGATGGGGGTGGAGATAGAAGTCTAATGTCCAGCTGGACTGTGTCCAACTAGGACAATGAGCCTCTAAATTTAGAGGAATTGCCTTTTGGGAGGGGCATTGCTCTTCTTTCTAAACTGTATGGTGGTTCTTAGACGTACTCTTAAAGGCTCAGCATGTGATCAGACTATAACTCTCCAACTTGCTGTAAACTGCCGCCCCTCTACATCCTTTTGAACCAGTTTTCTCCCACTTCTCCATTTCCAGCATGTACATACATATCTAGCAGCAGTCAGACGAGACAGGAAGGAAGGAAAAGTTCAAGCTTTTACTGCTGTTGTCTTCTCAGGCTGGTATAGTGATCCTCCAGGACATATTTTATGCCTTCTGCTACTGAGTCTTCTACTGAGGAGGTTACTGTAAGTGATCCCTCTGCCATGGGCAGCCCCAGACCGCTGGAGAAAGGCCAGGTTAGTGATTCCTTCTTCTCAAAGTCACTACAAGATGTTGCTCCTCAAGGCAGTGGAGGAAGGGTGAGGTTAAAAAAGGGGTTATTCATGGGGCTGTGTGCTCACTAACTGCATCAGCTGCTCTGCAATCATCTGCTTCATCTGAGCAGATGTTGCATTATTATTCCAGGAATTCTGAGGATTATCATCTTTCTTATTTCTTCCCTCCCTCTTCCCATTCCCATGGTGCTTTACACCTTGCCTTTGTTCTTTGCCCTGGTGCTTTAAGGATTAACTTGAGTGACATGATTCCAGATATAATAATTTGAAGGAAAATTCAGTTTGCGTTGTTGGGATCTTCTGTTACAGATACTGGAAATACCATAGTTGTGACCAGGTTTTTTGGGTTTTTTTTTAATATTATTTTTTATTACCTCAAATTTGTTTAGTTGCTATAAAACATATGGTTAATATAAGCTGCTATACCTAAGGCTTGTTCTCTGTTAGCCATCAGCAAACCCAGTAAGCCAATGTGGACCATGTGTATAGAGAAAAATCAAATGGATGAGGACATAATCAGAGCTATTCTTCTGCTCAGAGTGAATATTAACAACAGCGTTTTATGATAAACTGTAATTGAGGACATTAACTTACTGGAGAAAACCATCTTCCTTGACAAATAGGTACATGTTGCTGCTGCATCAGGTGCTGACAGAAGCAATATTAGCTAGTTTTCAGTAAGTCTGCCTCCATGTATATGTGTCTATAAAAGAGTATTTTATGATCCAAAAGAATATTTTTGTGGAAGTGTTCCAGATTACAATTTTATTTGCCCACTTGCCTTCTCTTCTTAGAGAATTAAACAGGTTTCATCTCTATTCACGTTCTTGTGGCTACAAGCATAGCCTATATACATATTTATCTGTACCCATACATATTTAGCTAAATGTGGTTTGCCAATTGCAGTATTATCAGAAGCTTTTATGTGAAGGTAAGCCTCATTTTTGATTCAAATTTATATTTAGATTATTCTGTCTTTTATTCTTGTATATCTGAATCTGGGTAATTCCGCTGGTGTCAGTGGCAATGCATCTCAGTTTCACAGACGAAATAGAGAGAAGCAGAGTATGACTCTTAATCTGTTTTTTTTTGTTCTGTTGCATTTGTAATAGAGCAAAGAAATTCAGTCCAGACCATGGCAACAAAAATAGAAATGTTAAAATAGAAAAAAAGCAACCACAGAAAGCCCGCACCTTTTATTATCAGGAATGGAAGTAAGGTAGCACAAGAAAGCATTGATTTCACTTAGGATTATAGAGAAGAAAAGCTGTCGATGTGATTTTGGGATTGGTTTTATTTTTTCTTTGATTCTTCCAGTGTTATGTGCTCCGTGCACGGAAATGAAATTCTTTGATATAGCATCAAAAAAGGCAGGAGCTGACCACTATGAATTCATGTAGTATCAGAAAGAAAACAAACAGAAAAGCATGTGTAGGAGTTGAATGCCAAGATGGAAATAGGTGAGATCCTTGTTCCATAAAAGAAGTTCCAGTAATCTGCAATTCTATTTTGGCGGTGGTGACTCATCTCTCTTCAGAAGTTTCTCAACAATGACAACTGTTGTATGCTGTCTTTGAAACCCACATGCTCCCGCTGAAGCGGGGTTTGAATCAGCATGGAATTTGGCTTATCAGGCTGTGTCTGGGAAGCCAGCAGTTTTTGTCATGCCAGATTGCATCTGGATTAAAAACTGAAGAAAAATGTAGTGACACATTGTGAAAAGAAAAAAAGACGAGCTTTATTGGCTCCAGTGAAATCTCATAATCAGATAAATGTTTCATACTTTGGTTATTATAGTTATTTAAGCAGTAATTATATTCATTAAATGTGTTCTTTTAAAGTTAATGTTGTTGGAGATATTTCAAGTATTGGAGATGTACATGTAAGTCATTTTTCAGATTGAGGCATCTTCTGATCCTCATAAGAATTCATCATGCTTTTTGATGTGGTTTTATGAAAATTAGGATGAAAGAACAGAGCTTTTTGTCCAGAAGCCACAAACTCAAAACAGTTTTATTTATGATCATGACTTGGGAGAACATTGATGCAGTGTCCTAAGCCAGTATAGTTTTAACCAAGCACTGGCTTATTTATCTCACTCCTAAGAAAAACTGAACACTCTTTAAGTGTACATTAGTAGTCTGGACAGAAAATTAGTAAGTAAAAGTTCTTTATTTACAGGGGGTTAAGTTGGTTTGAAGCTGATTCCCTTTGCTTGAACAAATCTGACCAGCAGTCCTGTACCTCTTTCTCAACAAGCACAGAGAGCACTTCGAGGGCTGCAAATTGAATACTAACCTAGGAGAAACTGGATGATTGCAAACATCCTCTCCTGAACATTTGTCAAAAGCATAGCTCTGGAAATTAGCTGTTTCTAGCTAATCATAGCTAGATTATAAAGAATGTCAGTTTGATGGGGATGAGGGAAGAAAGGGGCAGAAATGGGACTGTCAGAGTTACTTCTGAGAATGACATCTGGCAAAAAAGCAATTAGGGTTATTTGGACAGCTTGCCTAGAGCAGCATATTTCTAGCCTTTATCATTAATGGAAGGAGTAGCTGCCTGCACTACATGTGGTTTTGTGTAAATCTACGAGGATTGAGCTGCAAAAAATATAGGCGATGTTTAAGCAGGCTGTTGTAAAGTTTAAACTGAATATGTAATCCTAATCTATTAAGTAGGTGGGTTATTTATTACAATACTAAAGCATTTATTAAAGAAAAAAAACAGTGTTTCTTCACAGCACAAGACAAGTGAAATCTGGCTTTATCGTTGCTGGTGCTATATGTACTGGAGGGCTGAAGGCTTAGATGTTTTTACTCTAAAATAACAGTGTCAGAATTGCAAGGGTCTTGCAGATATGAGAAAAGACAGAGAAGGAAAAATAAAAACTTGCAGTTTTCTGAAAACTTGGAGGTTTGCCCCAGTGTTATGAAAAATCAAAGCAGAGTGACGTGGCTGTCCCAGAGCATCCCACCACCAGAGTTCATGTCACTGGCTGATGATAGTGATGCTGATGTTAAAGAATGCCCATACAAGGCACACCCAGGATTAATTTGCATGCAAAATTACGGAAATTCAGGTCTGTGAATATTGCTGAGAAGAGCAGATGAAGGGTTTTTGAAAAGGACTTGCTGGTGGAGGTGGAACAACAGCTTGTATAATGTAGAATGATCTGGGACAGAATGATTAGGAAGCAGATCTACCTCAGCTTCCTTATCAACAACTAATTCCTGAGGGCAGCTGACCTGCATGTAGGTTCCTCCCCAAGTTCAAGGACTTGCTCTGCTACTTTCTGAAGCTCTTCTGAGGCTTTCTATAAATGACAGTAGCGTTCTTCAGCAAAATAATGACTACTGGGACACCTGAGGATCTGGGCTCCCCTCACACTAACACAGCACTTTGATGTAAGAGAGTCAAGGCAAACACAGATCGTCGTCTAACACTAGCAAGGTTACAGGACTTGGGATTTTTGTTGCCCTTGGCTTTTTTCAGATGAGTTTAACATATCCTATACTTTCTTCCTTTGCTGTCGAGGTAGATTTTCCTGGTACTTTCCCAGCAATCAGACGGTAGTGCAGTCACAGAGTATGCAGGCTCACACTGGGTTAAATGGTTTCCTCCTTTTTAGATTTTGTGCAGACCAAATTTAAATTCGACAGTGTTTGTTTAGGATTCTGTGCTCAGCACTTTGTATTAGACGAGAAGAAGCCCTGCATTTAAATTATTCAGTCTTTAGGACTGATGAAAATTGTCAATCACCTCCTAGCATATTTAACTTATCCTAAAGGATGCTTGCAGGTGCAAAAATTCACATCCAGTTGCATTTATAGATCACTTGGTTATTTTGTCACTGAGCGGCTCTGTCCTCCTTGCCTTCTGATGTATTTTTGTGCTACCCTGCAGATGGTGGGCAGAAATCATTTTTGGGTATTAAGATGATAAATTCTATTCTCTTCAAATTAACCAGACTGACAATGAAACAAGTAGCGTGGAAGTGCATAATTCATATTCCATGATGTTAAAAAACAATAGCTAGCGTATCTTTCCTAAAGCAGGAGAAATACCTCCACGGCAGGTTATTCAGTTAGTGTGAACTGTGAAGTCAGTAATTATTATAATTATTTCTGATATTTACTTTCTGTCCAGCTATAAGGACAAGCTATGGCATTAATTATGAAGTCACAACAGGGCTGAAGTGGGGAACAGGGTTGGATATCCCACATGGTGTGTGCAACAGACCCCAGCGAGACACCTGCCTTTCCCAACCCATGGTGTACCAATGCTTCCACCCCACGTCAGAGAATGACCAGAGCCTCCCTGTGTTTGATTCAAATAAATGATTAAAAAGTTGGCAGGATCCTTCCAGGACCAGTCTTTTCAAGAGGTGCCTTGGGCTGCAAGGCCTGGGCCTGCTTGGAGAGGTAGAGCGGTGCGAGGGCGGCTGTCCTGGGTGTCCAGCCAGCACAGGAGCACAGGCTGGCATGAGGATGGTTATGGCAGGGGACAAGGCTGCATGAGGTCCCCAGTCAGCACTTGAAGGGTGTCCATGGCAAGAGGAGCATCGTGGAACGAGTAGACTGCCGGTTGAAATGTCTCCCTGTGTACCAGAGGCAGCAGTATCCTGCAAGAGGGGCTGTCTGTGTGGGCCGAAGGCTGGCAGGGGCCATGTTTGCTGGCTTGGGCTCAGCGGAGCAGGGAGGGCTGGCTGACACAGAGGTGGTTTCGTTAGGAAGCTTCCACCTTGCTCTGTCTTCTGTGAGAACAGTTTGGTGAGGGCAGCCGCATTCCTGCCTCCAAAGGGAAGTCCCACTGGGCATGGTGAGCAAACATGGATTTGTGTTCTTGCGCGTGTTCCGGGTCTGATGCTACATCAGCCAAAAGAGACAGTCCCAGAGAACTGGCTGGTAGACCAAAAGTCATGTTCCTTTATTATACGTTTACCCTCTGCAGGTGAAGGAAGAGAAAATTGTCTTTATGCCATGTCCCAGTCCTGAAACAAAGTTTAAAAGCCACTTGGTCATCTCTATACCGTAACAGCTTTTAATAAAATGATGCTTGGAAGAATAACGATTGTTGATGTATCACCATTGAGAAGTGATTTGTCGAGCCAACAATTTGAAACTCTTGAAGTGAAACCATCTAAGTGAAACTGCAATATCCCATGCCCCTCAGAGGG
>WTSP01009769.1:117122-143846 GCA_025331215.1 Actenoides lindsayi
CCGTAACAGCTTTTAATAAAATGATGCTTGGAAGAATAGTGATTGTTGATGTATCACCATTGAGAAGTGATTTATTGAGCCAACAATTTGAAACTCTTGAAGTGAAACCATCTAAGTGAAACTGCAATATCCCATGCCCCTCAGAGGGACAGTAGCTTCATACAGCTTCGTGCAGAAGTGCTTTTACTGAGCTGGTGGTTACTTTGTCCCTCCATGGTGATTTGAAGTTCTGTAAGAACCTCTTTATGGACTTTGGAAAAAACCCACCATGGCGTGGTAGAAATACCAGCCTCTGACCAGACCTGCATGCACATATTTTCAGAAGGACAGTATAGAGAATACATTTTATTTCTTCATACATAACAGAAGCTTTCGTAGTGCTACTGAGCAAGTGACTGAAATACCAGGCTATCTATTTTTTCCACATCCTGCAGTTCTCTGTACTTTTTTTCTTTTTTTCCTTCTTGTGAATCTGGATCATTTTGTTTCAAAATACCATTTTCTGCCTTAGTGGTTGTCTGTATGGTAAATCCAAGGGACAGGGGAGGGGACAGCTTTTTATTTGGCAAAAATTTAATGAGGTATGCATTCCTCTCAGCTCTTAGTGGGAATAAAACCTTCTTTGTAAAAGCCTCTCGGAAACTGATCCAACTGAGAGTTGTCAGATTTATTTGGACTTTTTTACTCATTTGCTGGCTTAAAATTCAGGCCTAGCAGTCAGGGATAGCATGTAGATGTGTGATACACCCTAGAGGACTATGAAGCCAATGAATAGTTATGTATATGTAATATCAGGTATCTTATCTGTGATACAAAGTAATTCTAATTTTTTAATGCTTTCAGAAACTCATGTGTAAAGGAGCTCTGCAAAATCAAAGCATCCACATGAAAATAAGTTGCTTGGTTTAGACCTTCGTTTTTCTTGCTTTATAATAAATAGTTGGGAATAATTATTTTATACTTCTATTTATGACACTTCTAAATGAAGAAGGTTTATAAGTGTGTAATATGAATGTAAGGTTGTGGTTTCTTTGTCAAGGTTCAGCCCGAAAATATTTTTGGATAATGTTGAATTTTTTCAGGTAAAAATGAGGAAAGAAATATGGGATTGAATCTTTAAAACTGAAGGTATCCTGAGGTCTTGGAGAGGAATAGCTGGCTAGTGAAAGTAAATGGTAGCATGTCAAATAATCACTTATTATAGCTACAGGTGGCCAACTGTCAGATGGGTCTGCACTGTATTATTTCACCATTTCTGAACATCTTTGCTTTTGTTGTTGTTTTATTCATTTGAGATGAGAGGATCATGCTGTCATTTTCATCACTAAAGCATGTACATACGTGTAAGTTCTTGGAGAGTGCCTGAGAAATGCAAAAGGAGTAAATCTCTGCACTTTGCCAGGAACCTGAAGCAGTCATTTTGAGGGATATGCCCTCACATCTGATGATCTGCCTGTTGTTTGCAACCAGGGAGATATTGATAAGAAAGGCAATTATTTTTAAAGGGCCTGGGAGAGAGAGTAAATCCCTCTCTCTTGTCCAGCTGCTTTGGGCAGGCACCAAATAATTTTGAACATGCTTACATTGTTTAAAGTCAGTTTATGACTTTTCTATGTACTCTGGAGCAGGCTGCCCAAACCAAATACATGGGTAAGCTGTGAAGTAAGCCACCTTAGCCACTATGTATTACATAGTTAAATCTCACTACCTTTGATCATATGACATCTCCATATTTAAGCCTTGGTACTTTTATCCATTCCCTTATTTTCTTGGCCCCTCTTTCCAGCACAGCCTCAAACTTCCCACCTTTTCTGCAGTGTAGCAATGCTAAAACTGACTCTCAGCAGTCAAAGGCTGTCTATTCTTTGGATCTGCAATTCAAAATACCATGTATCAGGATCTCATTTGTCTGCTTACTTCTCTGCCAGGGTATCACTTTGCCACCTGCCCTGGCCTTTGCATAAACGTGTATACCAGGGCAAGGTTTAGGGGAAGCAATGCACAGCTCTAAGCTGAAGCCTAAGATGGAGCTGAAAAGTACTGCACTGTCTTCCATGAGGCCTGAAAATACAGTGGTGTCTTGGGGGATGTGTGTGTGTGTTTGCAAGCTGTTCTCAGTGTTAGTGCTGCTATGTCAGGATGGTGGGCTGCCTAACTAAAATGGTCCTAATGCTTGCTGGTTTGGCATCCTTGAAGTGCTTCACTGAGGTCACTTCAGTAAGGGGTACCATTTTATCCCCCGTTAGCCCCGATGAGTTGCTGAATATATAGATGGAATTTTCTTCCCATCCCCAGATTTATCAGCTGCTTCATCAGCACAAGGCAGAAACCGGTCTTTTCATTTCTTAGAAGTCCCAAAACCAAATATTTAGTTTCAATGACACATGGTCAAACTGCAGACCTGGATCAGAGTGAACAAACAACTTTTGGATGTCCCTGATTGACTTGCAGTCAGTGTTGCTGGGAAATACAAATGAGATGCTTGGTCTGCACAAGGACCAGGATACTACATTTACCTGCTGTGGAC
This sequence comes from Actenoides lindsayi, assembly GCA_025331215.1. Classification (NCBI taxonomy): domain Eukaryota; kingdom Metazoa; phylum Chordata; class Aves; order Coraciiformes; family Alcedinidae; genus Actenoides; species Actenoides lindsayi. The sequence goes on from WTSP01009769.1 coordinate 119,650, forward strand.
ATTTGTCTGCTCAGCACATACTTACCTTACTGTTCAGCTGCAGGGAAAATAAGGTCTTGGTGGAAAGATGCATGTGCAAAGATATTCCAGCTGTCTCTGCACAATCCAGCTCCAGGAGTGTTAGCATGGAGTGGTATCAGCCAGGGCAGAGTGGGGCTCTAGTCTGGTGACAGCAGCATTGCTCCCCGTTAAAGTAGCTGGTGTTTGCTGCCAGGGCTCTGCAGGTCATGCTGAGTTCTGCTGCAGTGGGTGTGTGGTTACTGGTACCTGAGTTAGTGGGGCTTCAGTCACACTTTTGGGGTATGGTCCAACTGTGTGGATATTTGTGAAGGTGTGTGTGCCTCTGCGTGTGTGTGCCAGCAATTTGCTGTAGATGAATTACAGGTGGCCTAATAATGAAGGTTACCAACATCTCGGGATACAGTCAAACTTTCCTGAATTGGTCTCGGGGGGTATGTTCACCTCCTCTGTTCAGGGGTTTATTAACGACAATTGGACATATTTATGGCACCTTGATTCTCCATTGCTGCACAAGAAAGTGAGTGATATTTTCAGGACTGAAGCAGTAAGTTGTCTGGGACATCATCACTTGCAAGAATGTTAATTTCTGTAACTCTGCAGTTGTGCTGTGATGACGTTCACATTTTCTACTCTAGTTGCTGCTGCTTACCTGACTGCAGAGGAGTACAGTGATGCCATGTCATTAACTACTAATTCAGTGATTTAGGAAGCATGCAGCTAAAATCTTAATTCTTACCATTTCCTGTTTTCTTACCTCAGAACAGGATTTCATGGAACAATTTAAGCCCACTGTCCTACAGGGATTGGTTTTGTTGGTTTGGTTTTTTTTGCTTGGACACCCCAGTTTTCTCCTTGTAGGTGAATATTTCTGAACCAGGGTAAATTACAAATATATCTCCTATTTTCATTTTCTCTTGTAAAGCAATAGAAAACCTGTGCAAAAAAAATGTGGCTTTTGTTAGAAATGTACTTAGTGTCATGTATGCAGAGACTTGAGATGTTTTGGCTTCTACAATACAGATGTAGTAATAAAGCATAAAACAACAAAATAATTGTCTCCCTTTTTTTGTTTGCCTAAAGTATTTATATTTCCACACTGAGAGAAAAAATATATGTAACTGAAGAGTAGCATAGTATAAAGTATATAAAAGCATCTTTTTCCTTCAGAAAAATTGGCCTGTTTACAATTTTGCATATCCTTGGGTGTTTTGGAAGTTCATCAAAGGATTTATTATCTGCTTGAGGGGATTAAGTAGGGCAAGTTCAGACTACATTTTGATGTTACTTTTCTCAGACAGTTGGGTTTTCAATGAATTTCCCCCCTCCCTCCTACTCCCCCAAAAGCATCCTACTTCAGGATATTTTAGGAAAAAAAATAAATCAGATGGCCAAAGGAATATTTTTTTTTTTTTTTCCTTAAGACACAAATTACAATGCTTGTTTCACTGTGTGACTGCCATGTACCCTGTGAATTTCTGCTGACTCCCCTGTTCCATCAGAGGCTCTCCTCTGTAAGCGAGCTAGCCCTCCGTAGACTATACTGTAGTGAGGTCCCCCTGTGTTTTGCTCCTTTGCTGGTTTTGACTGGTACAGAGCTAATTTTCCTCACAGTAGCTACTATGTGGCTATGTCTTGGATTTGATCTCAAACAGTGTTGATAACACAGAGATGTTTCAGTCACCCCTCAGCAGAGCTTACACAGAGTCAAGGCCTTTCCTGCTCCTCACCCCACCACACCAGTAAGTAGACTGGAGGTGCACAAGAAGCTGGGAGGGGACAGAGCCAGGAGAGCTGACCCCAGCTAAGCAAAGGGGTATTCCATACTATATGATGTCATGCTCAGTATATAAAGCTGGGGGAAGAGGAAGGGAGAGATGTTTGCAGTGATGGTGTTTGTCCTCCCAAGTAGATGGCTGAACACCTGCCTGATGATGGGAAGCAGTGAATGAATTCCTTCTTTTGCTTTGCTTGTCTGCATGACTTTTACCTATTAAACTGTCTTTATCTCAACCCACAAGTCTTCTCACTGTTACTCTTCTGATTCTCTCCCTCATTCCACCAGAAGGGAGTGAGCAAGCAGCTGGGTGGTGCTTAGTTGTCAGCTGGGGTTAAACCACAACAGCTCCCTTCCTGCCTTTACATAGGGCTACAGAACAAGGCTGACAAAGACAAGTGTGAGTGTACAACAGGGGAATCACCACCTGAAGTGTGACAAAGTGATTCCTCTGGAAATGTTCTCCTTGGCTTAGCTAAAACCCGAAATATTACCCAGTCAATCTTAGTGTTGGTGATGACTGTGATTGCAGTGCAGTGGCAAGTTCTTCCACCAGAATGCATAATTTTTCACTTTGTTGCTCTATTTAATTTTAACTTTCAATTCTATCGCATGGAATAATCAACATGGGACAATTTGACTCAGTATTGAAGTGTGTAAATGGTTTAAAAGGTATACGGCTGAAGTAATTCCGAATAGTATCCTTACTTTGTTTGCCATGTCTTGAAGAATTTCTTTTAAATAGGGATAGTGGTATTTTTTTCTCATTTGATAAGAATCACTAGGAAAGATAAACATCGGAACTTAGCTTCTCAGAACAGTGATTTGAATTCATATGAGATCAGGGAAACCTTTGTGTGCCTACTATTTGGATTTTTTCTGTTGGTTTTTTTTTTTTAAGTACAATATATTTAAGTTGAAAAATGAGCAGATTTCAGATGATGTGGAAAACATGGGAAAACAATACTGGTTTGGGGAAAAAAAATATATTGAAGTTATATAATCAAAGGATAGCAATTATTGACTTGAGGTAGGGCTATACAGATTTTTCAATGGTTACATTTAAAGGTCTAAACCAGTGTCCACAACAGACAGATTGACTTGTTCCAGATTTTACTATGTATGTTTCTCATGGTGTTCATTCTGATGACTCCTGTTCCAATTAACGTCTTTGGGTTTTTTGTTTAATGAATAATGTATTACTCTAGAGTTCTATTTAGCAAGACACAGAACATAAATTGTGGTTTGTTGAGTGATCCTTGTGAACTCAGACCTTTCCCAGTAGTATCAGCCGTGTTATTTGGTTTACCTTCAGCTATGCATGTCTTCAAGGCTTTAATGGAAACCTGCCAGAAACTGTTGACTAGGAAAAAGAGCTGCATTTCTTAAACGTCTCCCATCTCTGTGCTTTATTTATAGCAAGATCTTCATGTTTGGGCTGAGGGAGGCTGTTTTGAGGTTTATGGAATGTGATTTGACAGCAACAAAAAAATTACAACTCAGTAACTCAAAGTGTACTGTTGTGAAGTTAAATAAAACCTTGAAATCCCCCAGGTGTACTGTCAGAAAGCAGTTAAATAGCTTGGTGTTCCAAACTCAGGTGTTAACACAGCATCCTCATTGCTCTGCAGCAGTGGTGAGTTGAGACCTTACTAGTAACTAATGTGGGATTTATTCACCATCAAAACCATACAAGTATGACGTGTACACAGCCTTTGGAAAACACTAATTAAAATCAAACACTTTTAACTTTAGAAAGTCTTCCTAATCCTCATCTTGTAGCTGTTTAAAATTGCATCCAAAATAATTTTGGTTGTTGCTGAGACTTTGACAATTTTCAAAAGGAATAAGGATCAAAATTCACCTAACTTTCGTAAACACGTCTGTAGTACCTGAAAATTATTTGTGGACCTTTCTGTTCCGGGGGATATTTTTACTGGCTTTATAACTTGCTAGTGCGATTGTGTAGTTTTTCTAAGAGATGATTCATAGAGCTGTAGTCCTTAGGCTTGAAAAGCTTCCTGATTTTCTTTTGTTTTATGATACTTAACCAATGCAAATAGAGGCTACAGGATAGATAGGACAGAGAAAGATACAGAACTCATTTTAAATGAAGTTAACAATATTTTTATGGCACCATAAGTACTAACAGTAATCCTTCTAAGTAATGACATCATAAATCAGATTAGGGAAAAAGTGAGTAAGAGCCCTCTGGATATGAAGAATGTGGTTTCATAAACTAAGGAGAGAAACATCCTTGAATTTTCTCTGAAGTCCTCTTTCACTCAAAGGTATCGCATCTATTACACATTAGAGAATCTTTTAAAATCATTGCATTGGTTTTGCCCTTGAAGTGTAAGGTAGAAAGATCTTTATTATGTATTATTAACATTTTACAGGGAATTGATCTTCTCCATTTGATGTTGCAGGCTTTCTTTGAAGGAAAATTTACACTGAAGTATCTTGATATGTGTTTTCTTTCCCTCTTGCCTTTACAGAAGCGGAGTGCAGGTTTTGGAGCCAAATGTAATGAAAAGTTAAGACTGCTTTCAGCTATCTTTTTGTTTTCCTAATGCAGAGATGCTCTGGATGCAGAAAGAGACCCTATGGTAAACTGGCCAGCAATGGGCACTTCTGTAAATTGTAGTAGTCTCTCTGGAACCATCATTTACAGCTTTCAGCAAGTCTGATGCTGAGTTCTGTGTCCTTCTCCATATACCAGCTGTAGCAGCATCTGTGGAGAGCAGCTTGTGAGTCGTCTTCCAAAGCTCCTGGAAAGGGGGAAAATTTTCCCCTTGAACCCAAGGCTTTGGGACTACCTTTACACCACTTGATCTTGCTTAATTATTGTCTAGTGGGTTTGTATCAATCTGATAAAGAACTTCTGTAGCAGTTATTTCGAAAACTCATTCATGAACAGAGCTGTATTTTCAGATGTTTTCAGCTCCCCCACAGTAAGCATGAGATATCATTGCTTATGGCAGAACTTGCTGTCCTTCGTTTCTCAGCTTTTTTACTCTTTTGGTCTAATCTCAGAATAAGCACCTATCAAAACCATAATGTTTGATGCTGGTACTTGATTGCTTTGTGGATACCCGTATTTAGAGTTTACAAGTGTACCATAACTGTGCTGTGTTATCCTGGATCACCATTTCCCATGTGGTAGCTTGTCTCAAGGCATAGAAATCCTATCCTGGTCAGTCATAAATTAATGGAGCCTATGACCTCATCAGACCCACTCCATTTCTTATTGTCTTTCACAGAATGTTCATAGAGAAAAATATCCGAGTATATATCAGGTACTGAGAAGTTTCCTTTCCACTTCTTCTCAACTCCATCCTGAAAACATGGCACTTGGATCTGTTAATGGCATGGGATTGTGCTGCCTCAAGGTGACAATGCTTTGGTTCAGAGTAGGAAGCAGTGCTGCCCACTGGCACTGTTGCCCATAATGGGCAATAGGAAGCCAGCTCTTGACAGATGATGTTGAAATATGCCTGGATGTGGACATACTGCTCGAGGGCCAGCTCTGGGGTAGAGGCAGTATAGTCCCTGTCTCGCAGTGTGAAGCCTGAGGGAGGAAATCTACCTGGGACCCAAGCTGGCTCTGAGCACATCCATGGAAGGTGTTTGTCCCCTGTAGTTGTTTTCAGAAGTCAGTATAGGCATAATGAGGTGGAAATAGCAGTGGTCCTGAGAAGCCCATGCTCAGCTCAGCTGCCTGATCGGACACAGCCTCTTTCCTCAAGAGCTACGTCAGTACTTAGGCACCATACTTCCTAGTCTTGCTGTTGCGTGGTGTTTCTTTCATTTGTGGGATGAGTTGTGCTGCCGGTACCTTGGGACATCTCAGTTCCTATGCAGAGCCAGACTGGGTCCTTTAGTAGCTGTTAGCTCAGATGCAGCACTGTTTTAAAAAAAAAGGTGTCCTTAGCAGAGCTAAAAACTGAATCAGTGCTATTAACATGAAAAAAAGCGTCACATGAATGGTTTTCACAAACTGGTAAAGAATAAGTATGAGAATTTAAGAACTTGAGGAAAGTAACAAGCAGTTAAGGCAATTGTCTCTTTTTTTTAGATTTTCTTCTGCTTTTAGAGCTGGAAACTTCCTTGGTTGACAGCCCAGAGGAATATTGATAGGCCCAGAAGGGAAACTCTGCCTGTCTTAACTGTGACAAAATCTTTGAAAGAAGACACAGGAATAATATCAGCATTTTCAGAAAGGAGAACAACACTCCAGAGTCCTGAAAATGTTTCAGAGAAGCTTCCCAGTGGGGATTTATGAGGAGCTTAAAAGGCCACGTGAATTCACAGAAGGGAACTAGGTTGTTCTTTCTTCTTTCTGTAAGGTAGGGAGTTACCTGTGGGAAGCTGTTCTCCCAGGAAGCCGACAAATTGCTTTAGGAGGCAAATAATTAACACGAGGGGAGAAAGAAGCATCCAGTGACGGGGCTCAATTCCCACAAGAAGCAAATGCTTCCCTCAAATTGCTGAAGACTTTTTTAGGGGCAGGGTGTGGATATATGGCTGTTGGCATTTTGGATGCTTGTGTAGCTGCCAGTTAACATGAGATCCGATTGCATAGGTGAAGCTGGAAATTAATCTTAAAACATCCCATGAATAATCTATTGTAAAGCAAAGTGTGTGGAGTAATCCTTCCCCTGTAAAGTAAACCTCACTCCGAGCATGAGCAGAGATCTCAGAAAGCATGGACAAAGAATGGTACTTGATCATAGTGCTTTTGGAGGCAGGAGAGAGACACTTTCTTTTATAATTTTTAATTTTTTTATATATATATTTATTTTTTTTTTTTTCCAATTGGTAATGGAAGTAAAAATGCCATTGTGTAAAATGGAGAGCCTGGAACATGAACATTGACTAGCTTGGAGGCTTCTTGCAAGTGAATCCCAGGTGGAAAGGCAACTGATCCTGATATCAGTACCACACCCAGGAATTTAAGCTTTGGAATCAGCCATATATTTCACATGTGAAATGGAAAAGCTGTTATTGTTATGCCTGAAAAATTTTGCTAATAATGTTTTCATGGGGTAGTGAAACAGGTTTTTTTCAATAAAATAAAGGATTCTGGGGAGCAATCAGGGAGGGAATGGAATTTCATCAGATGCGAACACAATTTTTTACATATGTCTGTGTACTTATGAGAGGAACACCTTACTTTAATTCCTGATGCAGATCTGTAGCCTTTGCTCAAGGGTTGGATGTTGGTTACTTGCAATAATGTATTACATGCCAGCTGTCAGCAAGGACATGAACCTCTGTACAGAACACAAATGTGATATCAGTGGAGTGATCCCTCTTCTGCCTTTACATTTTCTTTTATTTCAGTGTTTTTCAAGACACTCTTTAATGTGTTCTGTTAAAATGGATCTGTTTGGTTTAATTTTTTCTTATTATTATTTTTTAAAATTCTATTCTGAATTTGAATACATAGTGGCATCTACAGGATCTTGACAGAATCAAATTAAGGCATACCATACTTGATGGACCTGTAAATAAGGAGTTCTACTTTCACTACTGCTTCAGTCAATATCTGGAGGGTGGGTGTCAAATGGAAGGATCCAATCTCTTTTCTGTAGTGCCCAGCAATAGGACAAGGAACAATGGGTATAAACTTGAGCATAGAAGGTTCCACATCAACATGAGGAGGAACTTCTTTACTGTGAGGGTGACGGAGCCCTGGAACAGGCTGCACAGAGAGGTTGTGGAGTCTCCTTCTCTAGAGACGTTCGAAGTCCATCTGGGTATATTCCTGAATGACATGCCCTTTGTGATCCTGCTTTGGCAGAGGGGTTAGACTTCATGATCTCCAGACGTCCCTTTCAACCCCTAACATTCTATGATTCGAATGAATATCCATTAAATAATGAGGGAAGAAAAAATAATAAGTTTTTCCTTCAGTTGTTGTGGGTTGTCTGAGGAATAGGGATAGAAAAATGTGTTTGAAATCTTCTTGTGTAAAAATAAATAAATCTAAACAACTTATTGTGCAAAGATTTGGTGCAAGACTGTTCGAGGAAAGAAGTGAAAACTTTACATTTGCATGCACAGACATGCATTTTCTTTTTCTTAAGTAGAGATGGGTTTTGTGATAAACCTGTTGAAGCATGAATATTTTTACCCTCTTACAATACTTCAGCTTACTTTGTGAAAGAAGCTAAGTAAAATCTGGTAACAGTTGAGTACTTCTTCAAAGATTGTTTGAGCTGGAAGTCTAAGTAATTAACAGCTGTTTCTCAGCAATACTGCTGCTGGGTGTGCAACTGCACGTAACTCTGTGAGGTCCTACAGTTGTGCATTTTTTCCCCCCATATTCCAGGAAATAGTAACTTATTTAAGGCTTTTATCGGTCAGACTTCAGTTAAGCTTTTGCAAATTCAAGGCTTAAAGTGTGTACAATCTGACATGCCAAACACGTACATTTTCCTGCACTTGTGCAAATGGGAAAGGAAGAATTTAATTGTTGGGTTTGTTCTTTTTTTTTTTTTTTTTTCCCTGGGATACCTGGAAGAGCCAACCAGAAAATTGCTGCACCTGGTAGCAGTGCCTGTGGAAGTATCAGTTCATCCATGCAGCAAGCTAAGATTAGTTTGAAGTGTTAGGTATGTCTAGTAATTAGAGTAGCAGGATTTCTCTTTCTCGTCAAAAACTTTGATATCTAATGCATATTTTTTCTTTGCTGCTTTCCCATCTACTGTCAATTTATACTTCTGAGTGGTGGAAAATGGCCTTTGTCCATGCTAGAACAAGAATCATTTTTTCCCTCTTAAATCTGACATACTTGCATGTCTGCTTTTTGTTTCTACTTTCTGTGCTTTATTTCCATTTGGATTGAAACATAGGCTATTGCTTAATCATTCTTGCTTACAAACACCTTTTTTTTTTAAAGCCATGACTACTTCAATTAATGATACCACTTCTTCAGAGGAGGGGGGAAAAAAAATACCAACCAAAAGCAAACAAACAAAAGAATCATTTATCTTCTGAAGCAGTTCCTCTGTAGCAGACAATTTTTTTATATTATGTGGGTATTCTAAAAGTGCAAAGCAACATGAATCGTGTAATTTCTAGAGAAGGAGTCCAAGTATAGCAGTCAGGAAGACAATGCTTAGAGCACATGGACAAAACCCAAACCACCACGACAGTTCTGACTTTACACAAGTGTGAAGCAGAACCAAACGCAGATAGAGCTACCAAAAAACCCTTCCAAAGGTAACGTGGTACACGTGTGACAGAAAAATGACCCAACATTTAAGATATAACCCACTTTGATTTTTAAAAAAATTTGCTTTTTTTCTCAGTTGGTAACAAATTTTTACCTGGTCCTTTCTGCCTCCCCTGCCAGTTTTAACTTCACTCCTGCTCTACCTTTCAACTGCTAACCAACGAGTGCTTCCTCTCTCTGTGCTGGTACCTAGATTTCTACTGGAAAACAAGCCAGGGGATGACAGTTCAAACGCCTGTTTATTTAAAATGCTGAAATGCAATGAGTGTTATCACTTCATGAGTCAAGCAGCTGCTTCTGAACAGTGGGGTCTCATGGAGTGGCTCCCAGGTGATGCATCCACCGTACCTCCCCTCAGAACAGTCATCTCTCTTTACTGCAGATCTCACAACGCCCACCCCTGCCTCCCCTGCAGTGAAATGGGAAAAAGGATGAGGAGAACACTTGAAAACTTAGCATTGGTTTGAAAAAGCCCTAACGTGTAACCTTTATTTTTGCTGAGGGAAGCTCGTAAACCTGGGAAAGCAAATCCCAGAGACTGGGAAACAAGGAGGCAAATGACTGAATTTTAGAGGTATTTTTTTTAATCTACTTTAGCAATTTGAGGTATAGACGCTCTCACAGTTTATCAGAAAGCATCTCTTCCATCAGTAGGATGGTTCCTATGGCTGTAATGAGCCTCAGTGTTCAAGGCAGAGTGCACAGATGCTTGCCTTGGAAGAGGCTGAACACCTGGGGAGGATGCTGTGAGGAACTCTGACAGTTCTTTTAGCTGGGAAAGTACAGCAGTTGGAAATTGGGTCAGTACCTCTGAGTAGGTTTGGGGATCTGGAAGCTGCGGGAGGTCTCTGTGCTGGGAATGCAAACAGGGCCGTGTCCTCTGCTGCCAGCATCTTGCTTTTCCCTGTGGGCCCACAGACAGCCCTAGGCTTCTTTGAAGTGACATAGAGGACCCATGGTTGTGTGACAGTCTGTGTGGGCTGCCTTTTGACTGCACCTTTTTCCTCTTACCCTTGAATTCTTCATTTAATTGGCTTTTGCTTGGATTTTGCTTAACAAGTTTGCTTGGTTACTGGAAATGATTTGCTTAAATCTAATTACAAGTTAAAATCGGTGCATTTGTCACTTATGTCTTGCTGTGACAAGCAGTTTTTCAAAACTGAGACACACTGATCATGTTTTTCACAACCTGACACTTTTCTATTCAATGCAGTAGAAACATTTGTATTAAGGTCATAGTTTGAAGAATTTTTGTAAGAGATGGCATGTAAAAGCGGGTTGCTCAGTAAATAATGGTGAAACATTTCCTCAAGATCAAAGAAAGTGATCCAGCTATTACTTGAAAATAACTTCATAATTAGACCTACGTGTTAATTTTCAATTTAGTCTTCAAGTTCCAAAACAGCATCTAAATCTAAGAGAAGTTCAGATGCCTGCATTTTTACAGCCATTGACTCTAGTTAAGGGCCTGTTTAGGAACTGATGTGCAATAGTGAAGTTAATTGACCTGAAAAGGTGTTTGCTGTAATTTTATTGGTAACACTGAAAAAATTAATCATACTTTTAAACCATCTTTGCCCAATTTGGGAAATTGTCCAAGCTGTTAAAATAATGATAGCAGTAGATTTCCAAAGACTACTATTTGAGTCATCAGGCACAGGAGAGGCATCCTGCTGTACACATTCCTCTGAGTGCAGGAGTTTTAAAGGTCTGTGGATGCAGATGGGGGAGGAGGACAGGCTGGGGTAGTTCAGAGGATGTGATACCCTGCACCTGAAGTTCCCTTTTAAGGTCTCAACCGCTAGCCACCCAAAACCACCAAACCCCATGAAAGTGTCATTGTTTCAGGTTGTCAAAATTTAGTGTGTTGATTTGGAGTAAGGATAAGCTGCAGGCTTTACAAGTCAGCATGGGCCAGCTCCAAGTCAGTGCTTTACAAGCAGCCAAGACCAAAACGAATACAAGGGTAAGTGTAGCAAGCAGCTGGGGGCTGCCTTCTGCTGACAGGGAGACCGATGGGAGCCCTTCTGACAGGGGCTTGCAGCACCAGAGTGTCACTGATTGAAGAAAGAGCCAGGTGTTGTGGGTGTGAGGACTTGCAGACTACGAAAGGAAAGAAAATCCAGTGTGGAAAGTTTGTTTGAAGCAAAGGGAGGAGAGAGGAAAGGGCTTTATGCCACATTTAAACCCAAGAATTTTATCACTTTGGAAGGTGTGACCAAAAAATCATGTCAAAACAATTAAATGCTGTCCCTATTAAGTCAAAAAGGAGTTTTATGGATGACTTTGGGGATTAAATTTCTGTGGCAGCAATTATGACAAGTAAATGCTGCGTGCCAGTATATTAAATTGCTGATTAAAAGTTGGGGTAGTTTTCAAATGACAGACCCGAGAGAAGAAACGTTGCTCTTTAGAGGTGGAGGAAGGAGAGAGGTTTGTTATAAGCATTGTAGCACAATGACATGTTTGCTAACAAGAGCCTTGCTAATTTTAGTACCGTTACAGCAAATGCTGTGATATCCATACAGGAGTAAGAAGAATGCAAAGAACGTTACCTGCTTTACTTGTTCTCATGGGAATTTTGGGTAGGCAATATATTCAGAAGCACCTGCCAACAAGAAACCCTAAGAAACGGAATTCACAAACACCATGTATAACTTGAAACTAATTTTTATTTTTTCCTCCCTCGCTTCCTTATACAGACAATACCTTTCTTTCCCCATTCTTCTTTGTGAGTTGACCACTTCCATTACTTTCTTATTTCTGCTGAGACCGGTAAGCTGGTTTGATGCATTTGGCAGTCAAAAGTGCAGTTCTGTGTACATTTGTGTTGGCTGAGTAAGCAAAATGGAAGAGGCTGACTGGGAAAGTGAAAAGGTGATTTACGCCAGTGTCATAGCGCTGTGCAGTAATAAAACACAGGGATTGTTGGACACACATTATATTGTACAATTATATAATTATAAACAATATAATTGGAGGCAGTTGAGCTTGAATGCAGCAGGCTGTTATTTAGCAATCATCTCTTTCAAGCCTCATTAAACGCAGATTTATACACAAAATAAAAGCTTTGCTCTGTAAAGGCTAAATATGTAGTGGCATTTATTCCCCAAAACGTGGTACATAGATCTAAAGCTGTCAACATCTAGAACGGATTTAGTCAGTGGTTGTAAATGAAGTTGTTCAGTGGGTATGACAATACTGAGCCCTTTGCCTTTATTCAAGGGATTATTTCTGTGACTTCCTTTTGTTATGTCCATTTTGGGAGGCTAAAGAGCGTGCATATACAGCTGTGATGTTGGATTTTGCAATCTGACAAGCAGGGACAATACAGATGGTCAAATAGCTTGGAAAGGTAAATAAGACCTCTTAAAATTATCACTATTATTGGCCTATGTTACCTCTTTAAATGTTTTTGAATTCTGAAATGATGAATGAGCTTGTGGGGAAGAAAATTAAGAAGCTGAAATATTTCGTTGCTGTTACCCCAAGTCATTTAGTTTTTTGATTTTTTTTTAAACATTTAATTTTATTTCCTGTAGTAAAATAAGTTTTTATTTTAAAAAATCAAGGGAGAAGCATCTTATGAGCTAAGAGGAAAAAACACAGATGTAAGAACCTCCTAAGGTGCAGAGATCTACAACACATATAGTGGTACAGTCTGACTTAAACATTTAATGGCTGACAGAAGTTTGGAGCGTAAATGTGTATTTAAAAGCATGCATCTAAATTGAAATTTAGGTGCTTAAATAATTTTTTTTTGTTAGGCTTTTTTGAGTACCTAGAACTCCTGCTAACTCATCAGCAGAGTTGTGCAACAGCAACACAAACAACTAAGGAACGCTCTTGAAGGAAAAGCCTGCAGGCCTTGTATCTGAGTCCAGCTCTGGGAGAGTACAGCTCAGCACTACAAAGTTTCTGACCCATATGTGCTGGAGACACGTTTATATATATATATATATTTTAAATTATTTTATTTTTTTCCAATCCACATATGAATTTTTAAATGCCTCAATTTAATGTTCTTCCTGCCATCATTAGCTCTGGTTTCTTTTTGTAATTCTGTGCAGGGTGGTTAATTTTCATTCCTTTTTTTAAGTGATTCTTGGGAGCCAGATGCAAGATGCTCCTTGGAGTTTCGGCAAACTTCTGATTACACAAATGGCCTGGCATGATACAGCTGCTGCATCACTGGTTCCAGCTGTTTCAGAAGCTACTGCATTTTCACACCGCTAGCTTTCACTTGGCTATGGCAGAAATCTGTCTGCACAGCAACTGCAGTTTACTTGAGTTCACTTAGGACACTGGGAATGTTAATTAATAAATAGTATGAGTTACTGTAGTTAAGTGTTTTGAATTGTGTTGTAATGTAATTGTATGGTGGTGCTGATGCCTTTAGCAACTGCATCTTGGTTTTAACCTTTGGTAACTGTGATGCAGAGATGTATTTCAGAACTGCTTTCCTTCCCCCGCTTCTGCCTTGTTTGCTTATTTATCCAAATGTGTTAACTTGCAATGTTTTTCAGAGTCGTGTTAGTGAATTAACAAGGTTCGGCTTCTTGTAACACCATTCTAAAACACTGCAGTCTTTTCAAGGTTTGGAGATAAAGCATTCCCAAATGCAAGCCATGAAATGCAAATGTTGCTTGGTTGAGGCTGCTTGGTAAGGCTACTCCTGTTTGCTTTTTATTAAAAAAAAAAAAAGAAAAAAAAGAAAAGGGTCTCTCTCCTGCCTCCAAATGTATTAAAAAACCCTCTTCACCAGTTCCATTGTGAAAGGATCTTATTATCACAGTGATTTGGTAGATGGTTTTCCCTTGCTGCAAATATAAATTCTTACACAACATAGAAAGCAGCAATGGAGACCAGATCTTTATTAAATTAAAGAATTTCAGGTTTAATTCTTCAGTGGTAAACTTTTGATACCAATAGTTAATAAGTTGAGGGAACGCCTCAAGGAAACATTTTGGATCCATAGTTTCATTTCTTTGTGGACATAGCTTGATATTTTGAAAATGCCAGCTCCATCTGTGTGCTCTGCAGAATTAGTGAAAACTGCTTAATCTAGCTAGCTAATCTCTTAGGTTTGGGTAGTTGGTAGGTTTGTGGTTGGTTGGTTGGTTGTTTAGACCATAGAAAATGAACCTTCCCAGGAAATAGCTTTGGAAAAGCTTGTATTGCTCATGTTCATTTTGCATCTTCTGAGTGTCTAAGCAGTGTGTAACTCAGACCCCCAAGCTTTCCACTTTTCAATTATATTAAACTCCTTTTAAAAATAAAACTCTGAGTTATGTTAAAATTGTCTTTTTTGTTTCTATCTGAAGTCCTCTCAAATAAATTGCCAGTAGTCTCCTGGCGTGCTCGATAAAAGAAGTAATCCTTATCTAGTACTTTACAGCATTTCGTGGCTGGGAAACAGAGCAAAGTAAAAGTTTATCTTGGGTGATCACTACAGTGGAGCGTGCTGGCTTGTACGATGTTCAAAGAAAATAAAGCTAGACCCCAAATCAAGAATTCATCTTTCCACATGTGCTTTGTTTTATTGTTTTGGCTTCGAGCTACTGTCTCCAGTTGCACTACTGCTATGACACAGAAATGTCTGTATCACAGGGTTTTATCACCCTATGAGATGTCGTAAAAGTGCATCAGTGTCGTGGGATTTCTCTTAAAATTGGCTTTGGCAACATCTCCTCAAGGTGCCTGGTCCCTTGAAAGCCACAGACAGGGGGAATCTCCATCACAGGGATCCCCCAGGGTCTTTCACTTGCACACCTTCTAACATCTGTCTGTCCTTCCTGTGAGGGGGAGCAGTTTATTCTCCAGGACAGCTAGTTTTGCTCTGCTTTACCCCATCATGACTGGCTTATTGACAAGCTCTGCACAGGGACAGAGCAGTAGCTGAATAAGCCTGTGTCCTTAGAAGCAGCGTGATATCTGAATTGTTGCTGTTTCTCAAAGATGTCTTGGATGTTGTGGAGTAGTAACTTAAACGTTGAGGGTTATTCAATTGTTACTTCAGGGAATATATATATATACACAAACACCTATGTATAATAACCTTAAAAGGAAAATGGAGTAACACTGCATGCTGAATAGCTCGTGTTACTGGGCAAAGTACTCCTTTTGGAAGCTTTAACTCTTCTAAGAAATTGAAAGCTGGTTTGTATGACTTGCACGTTTTTCTAATTGTATTCATATCAGCTTTTGTGTAGAACATTTCCTACTCTTAAGGTCTAGTCCAAAGATAAAATGTTCCCTATTTTAAGGGGCTGTACTGCAGACAAACAGCCCTGAGCACATCTAATAAGATTCATTCAAGGACCTTTTCCCTTATTAGTATTGCCTGTGAGCTGTGCACTGAAAGGTGGTGGTCTTTTGAAAGAAAGAAGCAAAAAAGAAGATTGAGTAATGAACTCTATCTTGATCTAAGAAGGAAATGTTATTTCAGCTCTGTATATGAGGAAACACAATGTTTGAAATTAAAATAATTAGTGTGTGAATTTTTAAGGTGATTTCTTTGATCTAGATGATCATATGTATCAGTGATTGAATAGGGGGTAATATATTTCCATTATGCTAAAGTTGATTCATAAACCTTCCTTAATAAAAAAAAACAAATAGAAGGGCACTGTAGATGAGAAACATAGTGATATTCCCCGAAGACATTATGGATCTTAAAGCATTCAAAAAGATATTTTTTTCCCCCTTCAGTCTTTAACAAAGAGATGTTAAAGATGTAGATGATGTGCCAGTGTTTACACTGCTACTCACCTTTTAAAATGTTTTGAGAGCCTCAGAGGAGAGTGCTGTGAAAGCCCTTCTCAGTTATGGCCTTTACTAGGGCAGAGCTTGCTCAGATGCCCGGACCACCTGCTGAAGCCCAGAGGACTTGTGCACCTTAAGAGAAAAGCAGAGAGAGACCCTTCTGCCAGCAGCAGGGAACTAGAGCAGCTGGTCTCCTTTCCTACTCTTAATAACCAGAATGACAAAGGTTTGACCTAATGCAAACATTACTTGGGAGGTATTCAAGCACAGAACTAAGGAAATGGTAAAGTATAGCTCACAAATGGGAGGGGGAAATCAACTTTGGATTGTTTGTTTGAAAGTGGTGGATGTGTTTTATGCTGGGCTGCAGAGCATTGTCCAGCTGGCGTCAAGATCACCTAAATATAATGATTGAAAAGTTCCCTAGGAAAGCTGTTGTGAAATCAAACAAGCAATATGAATCAGCAGAAAGGGCTAACTGTGGAACTCCCCTCTCCCATGAAGGTGTAAGTGTGTGATAAGGCAATTTGCTTGCAGGCAATATCTGAAACTTGATGGTCTTTAACTGGCCCACTAGAAATCTTCTCCTTCCCCAGTCATTTATTCCATTCTGCATCTTTTTCCTCTATACCATGCAAGCATGCTGTGACAGCACTATTCCTGAGGATATTTCCTGATGCATTATAAAACCATATTCTTGGTTTTTTCCTTGCAGCACATAACACAGTGTTAGTTTTTACTTTCTTATTTGTACTTGGCTGTATGTCAACACGGCTTGCCACAAAACAAAACAAACTGTGGAAATAATCCCATCTCACAACTCACCCAAATAACTGCTCCCCCCCCCACCCTTTCTTTTATATCCTAAAATATTGATGCCTATAATCCCTGCCCAAGGCAAGAAAAGAGGGTCTGCAGGATATTTTTTTTGCCATTCAGACGCTGCTATAGCTCCCTATCAAGTTAATAGTAGTTCTGCCACTCAGATGAGTGGAAATGGGATTAAGCCTTTGATTACTGACCTCATCCTGATTCAGTGGAGTTCCCTGCACTTGTATGACCAAGGGAAAAATAGGAAGGTCAACATTAATAGAGATTGCATAAAAAAAAAAAAAAAAAAAAAAATCAATGTCAGATGTCATGGGTTAGATGTTCTTCACTTGTGTATCTTTTTCTAGCTTACCCTGAAACCAGATCTCTTGCACTGCATTAAGTGGATTTAGTGAAACCATTTAAGGCACTAGTGGTGGATTTCTATTTTGTGCTTCACTTCAAAGGCAATTAATATAGCACACTACAATTCTGTACACCAAAATGTGTAGATTGTGTATTGTATAGTCTCAAAGTCAGTCAGGTAATAAAAATTCATGTCATATTGCTGTCATGCTAGTAGAGAGTTGAAACTTGTTTTCTTTTCAAGAACAATATTAGTATTAGGATTGTTTTACGTATGTTAGTGAGGGTTGGACAGCTCTGACTTCTGCTTACTTTCTAGTGAACACAGGCTGCTGGATTGTCTTGTTTGCCTTGCTTTAGAGCTCAAGAAATTTCAGCAGAACTGTTCTGAATCTCGGTTATGTTGTGTGAATATAAGAAAACAACACTTGACAATGATAACTTTTCAGGGGGTTGATTTTATACAAATGCAATTCATATAATGGTACTGTTGGTGGAAGACAGCTCTCCCATCTCCCCGACAGTCATTAGTTCTTTCCATTCCCTTTCTTTTCCATTCCCTTCTTTTGACTGTACTCGGAGACAAACAGTGTGTAGAAAAGAGCAAAGGTGTAAAGTGGAAGTAAAGGACTAATAGCACATTTTGCTTTCTGGTCTTTGCAAGTTTGTTCAAAGGGTACCATAAAAATTTGTGTGTACAATTTTTTTTTACAATGGGTAACCTTCAGGGTTTTTTTCTGAATCTTTCTGAGATACTTCTTAGAACCGAATGCTGAACCTCAGTGAACTCTGTATAAAGATTAAAACGAGATAGAGATAATTTAGATTATCAGTAGCCTGAGTACTTGAATTGTAGCGGAAAACAAAAAGAAAGTTGTGGGATGCTAAGCTCTCTGTAGGGACAGAGTGCTTTTGGTTCTTCCCCACAAAAAAATGTAGCTTGTTAGCCTGTTCTAAAGAGGGCAAGATTTACATCATGGGTGAAAATCTATTACTTCATCTTCAACAGGTCAAGTTTTCTTCAGATTAAGGCAGAATTGTGGCTCACGGACACTGACAGGTAAGTTGATTTTGACATGTCTTATTGCATTACTACCACATGACAAATATTTATCTTGATTATGCTAGTGTACATGCAAACTGTATATATTATCTTACTTATTTTGCATTTGCACTGGTGGAAGTGAAATGAAAATTTACCTCCTTTCCTTTTCTCCCAGATTATGCTTCAAAAACAAGGTTTAAATTACTTATAATAGGCTTTTTATTCAGAAACAATATGCAGCAGGAGCTATATGAACAACAAAGTAATTTAAGTATACCTTATTTCATGAAATACTGTGATAAGGTACTTTAATGTGAGACAGGATACTTGGGCTTATGGGGAGTAAGCTAGGAAAATCTAGTAAACTGATGCATAATTCACATGCTCATAGAGTAATAATAAACGTTTGGATATAGCAGAAGTCAATGATGCTGAATTACTTACTGGCACTCTTCCTCTCTTCAGCTATTTCATCAGAGGGGCAGTATTGTAAAGAGGGTATCCAAGCATGTAGCTAGCACCTAGAGCCTAAAGTAAGGGTAGAGTTTTATACTGTAGTGTTCATTGAATTTTATTATTCATGGCAGTTATTTAATACTTAGGGCATAAATCTACAAACCTGTTTGGTCTTACAATCATGAAACAGTGGTGTCAACAAGCAGGACTTTTGCTTACCCTGGAGTATGTGAAGCTGCTCCAGTTCCAGAGAAACAGTGGAGAGGAATGTGAAAGAATTTGATCTAAGCTTGTGTGAGGCTCTAGAAACACTTTGTTGCAGGGTCAGTCACTATAGAAATGATTACTGGAAGGGCTGTGTAGAAGCAATTAGGTAGTTGGGGGTGTTCTGCACCACTTGTATTGCTCAAGCAGATGCCTTCTTGAGAAGTGTGTTTAATTGGATAGAGTTGATCTGGTAGCACCAGTCCAACACTGTGATGATGAAGTAAATTTAATAATAAGGAAAGTAAAATGTACAATAACATTTTCAGCATGAGAACAATTTGCTGTCCAGAACTATGTATCGTACATGTACTGAGTAGCTTCTAAAATATAAGCATGTTGTGATTTATAGTTCAGAAACTCATCCCTTCCTAGATAAATGAACCTTAGTTTAACTTTGTGCGTGTGTGATACTTTACAATACCTGTTATACAGACAGGCACTAAATGGGATTTGAGCATGAATTCCTCAAATGAGAGGCAGACTCATGTTGCAAGAGTGCATGAGAGAAATTGGTGGTGTGTTTTGTGGTGGGTAACACTGGATCAATATATTGGATTATACTTGGATACATTTTTCCATTGCTATGTTGCCTTTTATTGTGGGTCAGCTAAATCAATTCTCGCTTTCTTGTGGGAAGCAGGAAAAGGAAAAATGGTGCTTCAGAAATATGTGGATCATTCCTTCATTGCAGAAAAGGAAGGATTCACCTCAGCAGAGGACACTCCATGAGCTTGTCTTTTCAGAAGAGGTTTTGGATATTAGGAGAATTTTCTATACTGGAAGTGTGATGAGGCATTGGAACAGACTGATCAGTGAGGTGGTGGAGTCACCGTTCCTGGAGGTGTTCAAAAAACCATGTAGATGTGGCACTTCAGGACATGGTTTAGTGGTCACGATAGTGCTGGGTAGACAGCTAGAGACTTGATTATCTTAGAGGTACCTTCCAGCCTTAGTGATTCTATGACTCTTTGCATGTGCATGAGCTTGTGTGACTATCTCCTCTGTACTGTAAAAGATCTAGGCATTGTATAGATAGATCTTTCCTTAAAAGAGGCTACATTTCAAGGTCAGTTTTTCCCTTACCATATCAAGATCAAGGGTCCAGCACTTCGCAAGGTCTGATCCTGAGGAAATGGAATACAAATTGTGCCGTAGGCTGAAAATGGAAACACGAGGGTGAGAGAATAACAGTCTGTGACACATGCAATACTCTTAAGCCATGGAACACACTTAAAACTTTTCTGAAAAATTAATGTCCTAAAAATCAGGAAAATAGATGTCAGCCAGTGGATTCTATGTGTATACAGCTCGTTATGTGAGGAGAAGCATGGAGACGCTTTTATTCTTGCAAGAGAAACAGCACTTTGCTGAAAAGGGAATGCAAGCATGGGCAGCTGGTGCAGAGAAGGAAAATCCATCAAGTTGGAAATACGGAGCTGAAGAGCCCCAGAATGATTGCTCCATGACAGAGGTTACAGTGGAGTGGCTACAATGAGTAGCTGGTGTGGATGAGAAAGTGAAGAAATATAATTAAAAACGTCCTTCGTTATCCCTGGCTCAGTGCATTGAGTTTCTCTTGTTCCTAGTGCTTCATCTCGTTCCTAGTGCTTCATTACCTGTTGTGATGACATCTCCCTCCGCTTGATTCATTCGGCTTTAATTACCAGTCGCATGGCTTGAACAGAGCAACAGGACAAAGGGAATGAAATCAGAGCTGCAGAGGCCAGGTTCAGACAGGTCCTCTAAGGATGTCAGAAGAGAACCTTATCTGCTGACGACAATTGTGAAAAGTTGCTTATGTGTTAGGGAATAATGCTGGTAACTGGTGTGTTTAGAAAATGAAGGAGCATCATCCATGTGTAGTTCAGAAGTACAGGAGAGGTGCTGAATAAGGTAGGTTGTGCAATGAACATGTACTATATGTGTAAGAAGTCAGAGCACCTTTAAAAATTAGTCAGCACAAGATGGTCTTCATCTTTACACATTTTCATAAAAAAAAAATGTTTCCATAAAGCATATCCTGCTGAACCTTTTTTTTTTTTCCTTGATTTGTCTCTTTTTAAGTGTCTTTAATATGTTTAACATGTGTTAACCACAATAATGAACACATGAAGGGATTCAAACATATCCAGGCTTTATTCTTAATGGTACTTATAAAGGGCTGGATTCCCCCCCCTGCTTTGCTTTTAAATTGATTATCAGAATTATTTATTATAGTGATGTCAGTATTTATGGTTCAGCAGACATATGTTGAGACCTATTCCTCACAGAGATGAACTGGGAGTTGAGGAAAACTAAAATAAACTTTAAGTAGAGACAGAGCTCTTGAAAATGCAGCTATTTCTGTTCTGCCAGTGTTGTTTCTGTTAGGGGGGCACTGCAATGTGCAAAGGCTCAGAAAGATGTCAGCAAAAAGAACAACCTGTCAGTTTATGTGCAGTAAATACCGAAGACCAGAATCTGTTTTATTATTTTTTCTTATAGGCGTGTTGTCATTTGGGTTCTTTTTGTTTGTTTGTGTTTGGTTTTTTTTTTTTTTAGTTAATGCTCTTCTGCTTGATGTCTCATTATTTTTCTGCTTTGATTCCATGGCAGTCTACTGATTTAGGTTAATGGCTCTTTCTTTATCCAGTCTCATAAGATGGTAATTTGGCGATCGTAACTTAGTTCAGATAAATGTTTCTATACGTTGATATCTCTCTTCATTTAATGTGGGCACATTTAAATATTGGAGAGCACTTACTTTCAGCAAATGGTACTGATAATCCAATGCAGCCATTTGAGACTTCTCTGTAAAATATTCAGTCTCTTAGATTGGATACCTAATCTAAACTATTTATCTTTAAAAAATCCACAAGGACTAGACTAAACAAACAAAGAAATAAATCCTGGCCAATGTGGACTTGGC
This sequence comes from Actenoides lindsayi, assembly GCA_025331215.1. Lineage (NCBI taxonomy): Eukaryota > Metazoa > Chordata > Aves > Coraciiformes > Alcedinidae > Actenoides > Actenoides lindsayi. The sequence goes on from WTSP01009769.1 coordinate 141,305, forward strand.
CGGTTTAAGAAAAGGAAATGCCCTTCTCCTCCATCTCAGAACCCCTCCAGAGCTATAATTGGTACTAGTCTACTCACTCCTGCAAACATCAAGGTAGGTAGGTGTTAAAAAGAGGTATCGTAGTAAACGTTGGACTGCGTGCTTTAAAAAATGCGTGGGTGGGTAGGGGGTGGAAATGGTTGCTGAACTACTCAGGTGACTTTAGTGTCCTTTAGGCAACTACACGAGAAAGTATTTGGTTTGTGTGATGAATGCTGACCAACTCTTGGAACCCATCCTCACGCCATGAATGAGCCAAACAGTGCTGGCTGGGCTGCAATGGCAGGCAGCTCACTGCTGGATGTCAGCTAAGTTTAGGAGCCGTAGCATCAGCTGTCAGCTTGTTTACTGAGTGGAGCTGCAAAACGGTGTTTCGGCAGTAAGACTTCACTTGTAGGTGGATTGCTTTTGTGCTGTAGCACTAGAAAAGAGGGAGGGTAGAGAGCAGAAAGAGAGAGGAAAGAGATAGAAGTTACCCTTGTGTGATCAGGTTCATGGACAGAATTTTTCCCTTGTGTGCCACCTCAGCAGTACCTGGCCCTGTGGAGCAACATCACAGCTAGGTGATCATCAGCCAGGAGGACATCCTTGCTATTCTTCCTATTTCATGGCATCAAACATACAATTTGGAGCAAGGCCAAGATTGGATTTTAATAAACAAATAGAGTAGCCTATATCTTCTACAAGGACACATACTGCACCTTAGTCTCTCCATGTGCTGGCTTGGAGGGCGTATTTGGCTGAGCCTTTGTTCTGATATGCTTTTCCACATGCCCCTGCACTCAGATCTAATGTTTGTGTACTATGCAGAATTAGCAAGAGATCCCCTATGAAAGCTTGGTGTCTGCTCTAGCACTTCTCTTAAAGTGGATGAACCTGAAGAGAGTGGCAAAACTTGTTATTTTAAAGGAAAGAAATAATAGAAAATCTTTTAAATTATTGTCTTTTCTAATAAATTAATCACAGCAATCCTCCTGAAGAGTGGAGATCACATACTTAACCTCTTCTAGATTGCGTTTGGAAGCATTACTGCTAATATCTCAGGCAAATGTCATTTAGCAAGTTTTGAGTTGTTACTAGCGCTAAGTCATTACCCTTTTGGTGCTCTTTCAGTAGTTCGTGGGAGGGGGAAAAAAAATGTCACGTGCTATGACATTTTGGTGTAGCTTGAGAAATGGGCGTATACAAACAGATGCCTTGGTTGTTGTCTGGAACTGCACTGACATTTTCTTTCTTCAGCCTGAGAGAGCGCAAGGAGAGCGCCCGACTGAGAGCGAGTATGTGTTTGAAAGCATGTAGTGTCACAGCATGTCAGATTTGGCATGTGACAGGAAGGGTCTTTCCCAGGGTGGTTGTTCTTGTGGATAAGGCTCTCCTTGACCCGCTGCTTCTCTTTGATGCCAGCTCTCTAACCTCAGAGAAAGGGATGGGGGAACCGGAGGCTTAAGTCCTTCTGAGTTAGTGGCATTTATATTGTGAGACAGTTGAGACCGAGTTCATTTTGCTAAGCTGCTCACCCATAATGGATGTGTCACAGTGCCTTGACAACATATTTGTATCCATTTTGGACAGCATTTGCTGCTCAGCTCTCTCCCTGTGAAAGTTCCCAGCAGATGATGCAGATTTAATGTTGTTGAATAGGAACCCCTCCTCTCCCCCTCAGAATACGTTTATCCTTTTCATGGACTTAATAGGCAGTTGTCTGTTCCAGACATGCTTTACCTTTAAATTGGTGTCAAGCAGCTGAGAGCACCTCTTAATTTGACCCCAATTTTCTCTTGTTCAGCTGGCATAAAGATGGCACAGCCAAATAATAAAGGGTATTTTGTGTCAGCAACTCTTGTTCTGATTTTTTTCTGGAATTAAAGATCTGTTTGAGTTTCTGGTTTACTGGTGATTTACAAACAGTTATTAGTTTGTTTCTGATGTGAAGACCCCGGGGGAAGGGAAGGGGAGTAATAGTACCTCTCAAACTGAAAATCCAGCCTTCCTGCCAACTGGGAAACCAAGTTAGATTTCAGACACTGGAGCTGATAATAAACCAGGAAATAAATGACTGGTTTTTTTCATGTCCACCAACTAATGCTGAAATTAGGTATGTGTACTTAACTCCAACTTGAGAGTCAAAATTGGGTCTTTGATTTTGGTGCAGACTTAGTTGAATCTGAAATACAATTTTAGTCTTAGTGGAGCAGGAGGATATTCTGCCCTCTCCATTTCTCTTCCACCAACGAGGTAATTTTTTTTCCAGTTCAAATCACCAAATAAACCTGCAGGAAGACATCCATTTCTAATAGAAACGCAGGCTTTACCGAGGTCTGGGGAGCCAAGTGAAAATGAAACCACTGACTCTCTTCTCTACTAATTCAACTCCTGGGTTTCTCCTATTTGGATGAGGTGGTTGGTGTGGTGTTTGGTTTGTTTGGTTTTTCTGGGTTGTTGGCTTTTTTGGGGGGGGGGGTGGGGGGGGGGGGGGGGGGGATGTCTGGGGGTGTTTTGGGGT